>CAUYQV010087248.1:0-11882 GCA_963574575.1 Galagoides demidoff | reverse complement strand
ATAATGAGAAATCCACTTAAAACGCAAACTTGTACATATAATGTTCAAAACCCAGGTCATAAACTCCAGCACCTTGGAGCCAGGAGGTCCTTGGAGGTCATCACTGCCCTGAGGAAGGGAACTGAGGTTCCCCAGGGCTGAGGTGCCAGGTCTGGGGAATGGGGGAACCTGAGTCTGCCTTGGCTTCCCTTTTACACCAAAATCCAAATAAATCTAACATGGATCTTTTAAGGCTGGTGTCTTAGTTCATTTTCTGTTGCTATAACTCAACACCTGAGACTGAGTAATTTACAAAGAAAAGAAACATATTTGACTCACGGTTTTGGAGGCTGGGAAATACAAGTGTATGACAGCAGCTTCTGGCAAGGGCTCTCCCTGCCTGATGCCCCGGTGGAAGTCATCCCTGGGCATAGGGTGCACTGAGAGTCAGACTGGCTTTTGTGATCTGTCCTTGTGCTGAGTCCTCCACTGTCTTAGTGACCTTTAATCCACTGACTCAGGAATGGCATCCACTCATGAGGGCAGAACCCTGAAAACCAATCACCTCCCAGAGGTCTGACCTTGTAACACTGCTGCACTGGGGACCAAGTTTCCAGCGCATGAACTTTTGGGAAAACCTTCAGGTCAGGGTAGCTGGCTACTTTGGTTTGATCGGGATAATATTTGAGGTTCCATGATCTTTGACAAATATATATTATAAATAGAATTAGCAAACATTTCCACCACCTAGCAAGTTCCCTGGTGCCCCTGGCAGTGAGTCCACCCTCCTTGCTAGGCAAGCTCTGATTGCTGATTCCGTGCCCTAGGTCAGCCTCACCTGCTCTTGAACTCTGTGTAAGAGGAATTATACAGTTTATCTTCTTCTGTGTCATACTCCACTTCTATAATGTAACAATTTTGAGGTTGAACCATGCCATTGTGTGTATCAGTTGTCCATTTTTATCAATAAGTAGTGATATCCTATGAATAGCCTACCTTTGTCTAGTTTTTGGCTATTATGAAAAATGCTTCTATAAATGTTCTTGTACAATATGCTGTATGGACATGTTTTCATTAACCTTGGCATTGGGTAGGTGTGTGTTTTATAAGAAACTGCCAGCCTGTCTTCTAAAGTGGTTGTAGCATTTTGCATTCCCCCCGGCAATGCACAAGAGTTCCTGTTGCTTCATATCCTCATCGGCACTTGATACTGTCTGTCTTTACCTTTAGCCATGTCAGTGGGTGCAGAACAGCATCTCCTGTGGTTATAATTTGTACTTCCCTAATATCTGACGATGTTGAGCATCTTTTTTTTTGCAGTTTTTGGCTGGGGTCGGGTTTGAACTTGCCACCCCCGGTATTTGGGGCTGGTGCCCTACTCCTTGAGCCATAGGCACTGCCCTGATGTCCAGCACTTTTTCATGTACTGTTAGACATCCATATATCTTCTTTTGTGCAGTATCTGTTCATGTGTTTTATTTATTTTAAAGATGGAATGTATGTCTTTTTATTATTGGTTTATATTTCTTTAAATATTCTGGCTGGATATAAGTCCTTTATCAGAGATATATATATATATAAAGCCTTTCCCTGGTGGAAGTTTTTAATATTAATGAGTGCTTTCTTTTCTCTACTACTGGATCTACTTTTGACTGAGATGCAGTCAGTCTTTCTGAGCTGAGGTCACACACGTCCCCCCCACATGCACACCCCTCGCCCCTGAGTATCCATTGTTGGTAGACTGGCACACATCCGTCCACATTTCTCTATGTTCACACAAAAACACATACAAGGGCTGTTTTGGAAGCATCCAGCCATATGAGCCTCCATTTTTCACAGTACATGGCTGGATATTTTCTGAATAGCCCTTATATACAACTTTATGGGATTAGAAAAATTCAGTAGGAGTATACTATGCGTAGAAACTATTCATCTCATTTAATAGTACATTGGCCCATCCATTGGGGCCATGGGTAGAGATTGAATTCATTCTTTTTGATTGGTGCATAATATTCCAGAGAATTAAATATATCACCATTTTATTTAACCATAACATTTGAGAAATGCCAGGATGGAGAAAAGATTTTTATCCTTCTTTTTTGCTATATATACAGGTTGTTTCTAGTTTTTTCTGCCTTGTACAATGCTGGAAAACAAGCCAACAGAGTCTGAGCTTCGGATTCTGTTGCTTTCTTCCTGCGGGATTGATACTGAGTCACAGAGTATATGTATCCGAAACGTCACAGCCAGTGCAGACTTGTCTCCTGAAGGGTTTAGGAGCTCATGGTCCCAGTCCCACTAGTGACTGCTGGGGGCATCTGTGCCCCAGGACCTTATCAGCCTGGGTGTCATTGAATCACTTAATTTTCAGTGTGACAGTGAAAACCTCACTTTGCTGCAGCCCATGGTGGTTTGTTGTTAACTGATTTAAAAACTGATCTGTGATGTTTGTGTATGCGATGTTTTTCTGCTCATAAATGCTCTTTTTCTTTAATAGAACCTAGTGTGGATTTGTTCTCCGGGTCTCTCTCCTGCATTTTTCTTGCTCTCCATCCTGTCATTTCTCAAGTGACGTGTTTCAAACAATTCCTGGGAGGCCCAATTCAATCATGTTTCGTCTTTTACAGTGAATTATGACTGTCTCCTGTGTCCCATCTTGGGCCCTGCTTGGCGGTGCTGAGAGCCCATGTTTGTGAATTCCCTGGGAATCCGGGAGGAAGGGTTTCTAGATAAGACTTTCATCCCAGCTTGCTTTATAGAAATCTATTCTTTTTTTTAGAGTTTCCTACTGTTCTGAATGTCGTTTCTTTTTAGGGAACTGACCCCATCTGGTATCGAATGCATTTTGATTGAGTCTGAACCTGCCTCTGAGCTGCTTTCTGAGCATTTCTTCCCGTTGGTGGGTTTGGTCTCTGGAGTGAGCACCCCCCCACCCAACTTAGCACCATTACATCCCATCCACTTGATAGCAGAGGTCCCCTCCCTGAGAGGGAAGGGCTGACCCCTTAGAAGACCTTAAAAAGGATGTGCATGGTGGGCCTGTGCCTCCTCAGAAGAGACGAGCAAATTGAGTGTGAGCTGACGGCGGCCTAGGGATGGAACTGCAGGCACCTTTCTTCAAATCACCCATTCTGGCCCTTTTTTTTTTTTTGCAGTTTTTTGGCCGGGGCTGGGTTTGAACCTGCCACCTCCAGTAAATGGGGCTGGTGCCCTACTCCTTTGAGCCACAGGTGCTGCCCCACTCTGGCCTTTTAAATTTTATCTTATTGACATAGAATATCTTACATATTTATGGAGTATACGTCAGTATTTGTTACATGCATGGAATGTGTAATGACTAAGTCCAGGCATTTGGGGTGTTCATCATCTGGGGGGTTTGTCATTTCTATGTTCTGGGAACATTTCAAATCCTTTCTTCTAGCTACTTTGAAATACCTCCCACACTGCTACTACCTACATGTATCCACCCCTCTGTGTCTGTGTGTCTGTGCCCTCAGCCCCTCCCACCCACACACCCTTCCCAGGCTCTGGTGTGTCTCATCCCACCCTCCACCTCCGTCAGACCCTGTGCTTTAGTTCTCACATGTGAGAACATGCCGAATCTGTCTTTCTGTGCCTGGCTCATTCCACGTAGCATAATGACCATGGCTGTTGTTGTAAATGACATGATTTTATCTGCCTTTTTTTTTTTTTTTTTGCTGTTTTTGGCCAGGGCTGGGTTTGAACATGCCACCTCTGGCATATGGGGCCGGCGCACTACACCTTTGAGCCACACGCACCGCCCGATTTCATCTGCCTTTTTAAAGAGACTGAACACTGCAGGGAAAAGTCAAATCACAGGACTCTTTTTCAAAGAACTCAAACCTATGTAACTCAAACCCCTACCTCTGCCACACCCAGGCCGGGGAGGCCAGGGAGGCCAGGGGCGCTCCAGGGCCTGCTTCTCCTCCCAGGAGCAAGTGACCCTGCCTACCCAGCCCCTGGGCCTCAGTCCCCCTGCTTGGATCCCTGCAGCCCAGGCAGCCAAGACTGTGCCCAGGGGGACTGGGTCTCTGCTTTTGTTCTGAGACCCTATCCACTTCCCCGCATGGGAGAGGAGGACTAGGGGGACAGGGGTCCTCTGAAGAAGGAGGTTTCCTTCCCCTGACAGAAGCTGAGTCAAATAGGGTTGTCTGCCCTTGAGTTTGCCTGGGGGCCAACCCCCACCCCATGTAGCTGACCCCCTGCCCCTTGTGGCTGACCCTCCCACCCCATGTGGCCAACCCCCAACCCCTTGTGGCTGGCCCCTCCATGTGGCTGACCCTCACCCCCTGTGGTTGATCCCCCCACCCTATGTGGCTGGCCCAGCCACTAGGACAGCCGCTTGGAGGTGCCCTGTGCAGGTCCAGCCTCACCAGAGAAGGAGGAGACCTTTGACTCAGCACCAACAGTCCTGCCTTTCAACCAGGGGGACACAGGAAACAGAGGGAGTGGCCAGTAGGAGCGGGGATCCATGCAGGGGACTGCCTGTGGAGGAGCCCCCCCAGAGCACACTTGGTGGCAGTGAAGGGAAACACAAAACACTGTGTGCAGAAATGCCAACTGCTGAGACTGCTCTCCGGACTCGGCCTCCCAGAGCTGATTTTTAATCAGACATGCATGGTGGGTGAGAACAGCCATCACTATGCTTTTGTGCTGGGAAGTAGAGACCCGGCTTTCACATAGGGGCCAGTTCACTGCCAGTTTTGTAAGATTTGGTTGACACTGCTGTTGTGAAGCAGAAAAGAGTGACCACCAGTGACCATCAGTGTGGAGCAGAGGCTGTCACCTCAGGGAGTGGCCATTCCTCTACCTTTTTATCTGGGTAACGATGTCCCTGCCTTGGTAGTCCAAGGACGTGGTAACATCTGTCCCTCTGGCCTGGTGCCCTGGCCAGTCCAAGTGAGGGAGGATTCCCTGGAAAAGTAAAGTCACTTTACAGTAAATCTCTTTACTATAGTTCTTTCCTGTTGATAATATCTTTATAATAAACCAATAAGTATTTCCTGTTGGTTATTCCAGTTCTGTGAATAGCTCTAGTAAATCACTTGGGTCCAAGGAGTCATCCTGGGTCATGGGTCAGAGCCCAGGTGCAACAGCTGGGGGCTCATGACTGGCTTCTGAGGGGAGGGAACTGGCTTCTGAGGGTCTTATGGAACCCTTACCCTGTGGGGGCAGCCCTATGTTCAGGTAGATGGTGTCAGAATGGAGGTAAATCAGAGGACCTTCAGCTGGGGTCAGCTGGGGAACTGGTTTCTTGTTTGGTGCATGGGGAGCCCTCCAGCCCTCCAGTCCCCTAGCCTGGCTGCAGAAACCATCTGCTTTGACTGTGGATGAAGAGTGGGGGGGAAAATAGTATGATTTTTCCACACAGACAAGCCTTAAAAACAGCATTTGAAATGATTTATTTTAACTTTTCATTATCAAACATTTCCAGCACGCACAGAAGTAGAAGGAACGGCGTGATGAGTCCCCAGGTTCATGTCACTCAACTTCAACCCTTCTCAAGATTCTGCCAGTTCTCTATTATCTGTATTGCCCAGTCCCCAAACACAAACTATCTAGTTTTTCTTGTTGGAATATTTTGGAGCAAATCCCAGACATCAATGTCATTTTCATATCCCAACTGGTGAAGACTTTTTGAAAGAATGTAGCCTCCTTGCTCCGGTCACACAGTAAGTGCCCAACACCACACGTGCCCTCCACGAGGGAGGCAAGGACTTCCTGCAGCTGGTCTGGGTGAGTCTGGCTCCAAACGAGGTCCCCACACTGCGTCCCGACTGTGCATGTCCTGGGCTGGGAAACACGTGGAGTCAGTCTCCAGTGCTGCAGGGTAAGGCCTCGGAGGGGGCGGCGTGACTGCCCCTATCGTCTCAGAGCGCCTGGGAGTGGTGGTTCCAATTTCCAATGGTCACAGGACATACTCAGAAAACACCCATCTCCAACATGTGTCACAGGCTCTGTGACTAGAATCCCAACATCACCTAGAGTGGCCGGCCCCACATCCTTTCAGAGATACTTCCAGCGCTCCAGTGACTGCCTTCGGTATCCACAAAGCTTTATGGTTTGATGTTCCTTCTGTGCACTGGAAATAAACCTGATTGGTGTATATTCAGCCTGGTTTTGGAACCATTTGGTTAATGTCACTCTTTTTCTTTCTCCTTTTTTTTTTTTTTTTTTTGAGACAGAGTCTCACTCTGTCTCCTTGGGTAGTAGAGTGCTGTGCTGTCATAGCTCACAGCAAAGTCAAACTCCTGGGCTCAGGTGGTCCTCCTGCCTCAGCCTCCCGAGTAGGTGGTGCTACAGGTGCCTGCCACAGCATCCAGCTATTTTTAGAGATGGGGTCGTGTGCTTTTTCAGGCTGGTTTCAGAGTCTTGTGCTCAAGGGATCCACCCACCTTGGCCCCCCAGAGCTAGGGTTACAAATGTGAGCTACCATGCCTGGCCACAGTGCCACTCTTAAATGGGGGAGTTCAGGGTTGTCTTCCCACCCAGAGATGAGATGCCCCAGGGAAGAGCCCTCCGTGGGGGCCCAGACTCCTTGACTCTGCCCTGCAGTCTTCCTTCTCGGGATGCAGAAGGAATGCAGACCAGTATTGCCCGTGGGTCTTGAAGGCTTGCTAAGAACCTGTGCCCTTCCAGAAAAAGGCTCCACCGGGCTGAGTGAATAATAATGATTCCAGTGTTAAGGTCAAATACAACATGTAAAGATGAATTTCTAAATTCACGTTTTATTTGGGATACTAGGATTGCAATTTGGGGCATATTCACAGGGTGGACTTCAGTATGTCCAAGGAACAAAAAGGAGGTGGGAGGTTTTATAAAAAGGAGAAATATTATGTATTGTTTTTTGAGAAAGTTCATTGGCACTAGTATAGTTTTCGGGAGCTGGGAGGCTCTGGCTTCATGACAACTGTGGGTGAAACTACTCTGAGAGTCACAGTAGTTCTTCTCAGAAGCTGTCAGGTGCCAGCAGGCTTTCCACAGCCAGGCTTGCAGAGAATTGCACCTTCTTGGTGCAACCCTAAGCGTCCTGAGTGCTTTTTCTTTCTTGGCTTTACTCTGTGTTAGTTGGGTACCTCAAGAAGAACCCAATTCATTGATCAACTTTCACAGGCCTAGAACCCCTCTGAGCTGAGAAACCACCTGCTTCCATTTTGTGTTTCTATGGGGCCCCTTCTCGGGGCCTTTAAGCTCCTGTCAATCCTTGTAACATTTATATCCTATGAGACATAACATAACTACCGTAGAGCCTCTGTGAGTTGACCACTTCAGGGACTGTAACACTCAGGACAGCATACAGAGGTGTCAGCGTAAGAAGCTAGGCCTGCTGTATACTGAGTGCATGTGGTGCCCGTCCAGTCTATAAACATCAGGTCAACTTGAGGTGGTCAGTGTGGGGAGGTGGTCAGCTGCAGAGGTCCTACTGTATTTCCACTTTACTACTGAGAGCACTATGACACAAAATAGTCACATGATTGCCCAGGTGGGTGCCCAGGACCTGACCCTGACACTGAGTCTAGAGCCTGTGCCTCTGTCTACCTGGCAACACTTTCTCCTGCTGTGGGCATGGTCAGGTTAACTCCAGCAAAAGTTGGGGGTGGTGTCTGCTCCCCTGCTCCGCCTGGGAGGATCTGGGATTTGGGCAGAGGACAGGAGCATCAGAAACATTTGAGCACCGCTGGGCTCTGTGTTTAGTAAGGAACAGATGGGGTGAGTGAAGTGACCATTCTCTGAGTTTCTGCATCACAGTTTGCTTCCTAGAGGGAGGTATGGAAATCATCCCTGGAGTGGCTTCCATCACAGGTTCTCTCTGTGGGGGTGGTGTCTGGTGGAATCTGAGCTCACGCATCTCCTAGAATCTTCACCACATCCTCAGGATCCCGTGGGCCTTGAGGAGAGTGAGACAGGCCCCTTGCCCTCCCTCTGCAGTCAGCATAGCTGGGAGGTACGGGCACCTATGAGCACCTACGAGCAGCTCCACCCACGACCTTGCTATCGGAGAGAGGGGGCTCGTTGTCCTACTTTCCCAGGGAATTGCACATGAATTTGGGGGAAGGGTGAGCTCAGGATTGCATCCTACCCTTCGTAGGCCCTGCAGCCTTACACTCTCACTCACAGGTTATGGACGGGGCCTCCTTGGGCAGCACCAACCCCGAGGCTTGAAGCCCCCACACCTGTCCTTTCAGAGCTGGAGAGAACCTCCGCCAGTGGCTCTGGAACTTGTGTGTGGGTGAGAATTGGGTGCAGCTCTTGCTAACCACAGTCCTGGGCCGACCCCAAGACTGATTCAGCTAGTGGGTGGATGGGCCAAGGGCCTGCATTTCCAGCAGCTCCAGGGTACAGTGTTGTCTGCAGGGTGCAGGGGGTTCGCGGGAGCCTAGGCAGATGGGGAGATCCCCACTGGCTGCTGTGGGCACCCGGAGAGAATGACGTAGGAGGTGGGGCTGGAAGTATTTTTTTCCCCATCAAAATACATTTCCTGGGCAAATGCAGCCGTGCTTACTCTGCACACCCCGGGATATGGGGAAGAGCAGCACGAAAGGAAGGAAGCAGTTGGCTTTATCTTAAAAAAATCGCTGTGCTCCCACCTAACGGGCACAATGTAGGGGTACGTGGCACACCTCCCGGATGAAGGACTCAACTACAACTCCGGCTTTGCTTATAGACTCAAACAATGCAACACAATCACATGTGCCCTCATATTAATCAGAGATGAAAATATAAGTAAATAAATGATGCTAAAAGTATCCGGGGAACTCAGAATGCCTCAAATGCACAGCTACTGAAACAGTTCTGGAGTCCAGGACACCAGCATGAAACGTCATATTTTTTAAAAAATTATTTTGTTTTATTATTTATTTATTTATTTATTTATTTGTAGTTTTTGGCCGGGGTTGGGTTTGAACCCACCACCTCCGGCATATGGGGGCAACACCCTACCCTTTTGAGCCACAGCTGCCGCCCCACGATGTCATTTTTAATGTTACTTCGTCCCCCATCATGGGTGGCCGTGTGCAGCACAGCTGCCCTTCCTTGCCCTGTGGTCTGACCAGGACTGATTTCAGCCCTCCTAGGCTGGGTGCCCCTGGTGCCCCAGTTTCTGCAGTGGCATCCCAGGGAGGGACTTGGTCTGTCCTGATCCCTAGCCCCAAGGATCTGGCCGCTCCTCTGCTGCCTCCTGCCCATGGGGAAAAAGGGCCTTGGGTGGAAAGCAAACAGACTTTGAATCAGATGCCTGTTTTCTGATGGGGTGACACTGGGCATCGTCTTGAACACCCTGAGTCTCAGTGTGTTCACCTGTAGATGGGGTTGTGTAGCCACTGCTGGGCACAGAGGGAGATTGGCAAGGTGGGGGCATTAGAAATTCACCCTAGGATATGGTTTCCAAGTCCAGCTGTGAACCCAGTGTTTGCCTTGTCTAGAGAGCGGAGAGTCTGGAGTCTGGGGAGATTGGTGCCCCTAGTTTCCTGGAGATGCCAGCCCTCCTGGTTTTTATGCCTGTCTTTCTGAGCTAGGTCACCAGTGCCAGATGCGCCTCAAAGATCTAAAAGTAGACCTTCCATTTGACTCTGCAATCCCATTACTAGGTATCTACCAGGAGGACAAAAATCATTTTACCACAAAGACATTTGCACCAGAATGTTTATTGCAGCTCAATTCATATTTACTAAGTCATGGAAGCAACTCAAATGCCCATCAACCCATGAAGGGGTTAACAGACTGTGCTATCTGTGTGTACCATGGAATACTATTCGTCCATAAAAAGATTGAGACTTTACATCTTTTATATTTACCTGGGTGGAGTTGAAACACATTCTTCTTAGTAAAGTATCTCAAAAATGGAAAAAATACATCCAACATACTCAATAGCAATATGTGAACAGTTACACACTCATACAAATGATAAAACACAACTATAGGGTGCCACGAAGCGGGGGTGATGTGGGAAGGTGGCGGGGGTAGGGCGATTGTGGGGAGGGGGCATTTGGCGGGAACTCACCCTCTGTGCACAGTTCAAGGATATTCAGCACGCCCTGGATGAGGAACTCTATGACTTGAATTTACCTTGGAAGTGAGAACAATGTAACTTGAACATTTGTACCATCATTTTAATTTGAAATAAACAAATTATTTTAAAGAAAAAAATTATTTTTCGTGAAAGAGGTCCCTGGTGCCAAAAAGGTTGGGGACTGGTGCTCTAGGGCATTGCTGAGATACAGAATTTCTGGTCAAAGGAAATGAGGGCTTGCAGCCTTTCCAGCGGAGGACAAACGACTTCCTTGCTGAGCGTGGCAGTCACTTTTCCTCCCACACGACTGCCCTTAGCGCCACATTCCTGCCTATTCTTAGGGTTTTCAGATTTAAAGTTTTTGCTTTTTCCCCTAGTCTGGGTGGTGTGAAATTATAACCATATTTTTGCATTTCCCTGATTAGTAATGAGGTTAAGCATGCTCTCATCTGGCCATTTGGGTTTTCTCTTCACTGAAATGTAAATTTATGTATTTTCTTATTAGATGGCATTTTTCACATTTAAAGGAGTTCTGTATATATTATGCCTTCAAATTCTTCCTCTTTTTAAAAAAATACATCTTGCAAGTCTTCTTCTAGTGTGTGACTTATCTTTCGGTTTCTGTAGGGCATCTGTTGAACAGTTTTAAATAACATCAGCAAATGTACCAGCATGTAATCTCATGTCTTGTTTAATGAACCAAGTTCTGAAGATACTTTCTTATGTTAGCTTCTAAACTCTTCACGTGCTGCCATTCCCGTTTAGGCCCCATCCATCTGCCTCTGCCTTGTGCTAAATTGCATAGACACAGGGTCTGTTTCTGGCTTCGGTTCCGTTCTGTTGCCTGTTCATTATTAGTCCTGTGTCAATTGCTTTGTCTTTATAAGTTGTAACATTTAGAAAAAGTCCTCCCAGACGCTCCTTGGCTCTGCTAAGGCCCCTGTCTTTCCACATCCAATTTAGAATCAATCTGCCAATTCCACATCTTACAGTGACTTAGACTCCATGCATTGAATCAAAGACGTCTGTGAGCAAATGACATCATTGTAATAACAAGTCTCCCTATCCAGCAACATTTTATTTATTTATCCATTTTACTATCTCTACATATCCTAAAACATCATGCTGTAAACCTTAAGTAGATGCAATACAATTTATTGAAAATATTTAAGTATTTTTAAATGTCTTCCAACCAGTTATATTTTCCCATTATGAAATCTCCTATATCTTTTGTTAGACCTGTTTTTATGCACGTTAAAAGATTTATGTAATTTTTACTATTGTAGACATTGTTTTCCAAATTTTATAAATTTTTCTGGCACATAGAAATAAGTTTGATTTTTGAATATGATCAAATTATCAAAGGAATCTTTCTAAACTTAAGTTCTAATAATTTGCCCATCATTTCTCTTTCTTTGGGTTTTCTGTGTAGGCAATTAAATAAGTTGTAAATGACACACTTGTTTCCTCCTTTCCAGTTCTTATATAATTAAAAAAGAATTTTATTTGTCTCCGTGTGCTGGCTAAGTACCTCTAGTCTGGTGTTGATTAGTTGTTGTGAGTATAGATGTTCTTGTCATGTTCTGAGTTTAAAGGGTGCTGCTTTTTAAACATTTTGGCATTGTGTATGAAGTTTGTTCCAGTCTCTCTGTGTAACTTTACAAGGTTGCTAAGAATTTTAAAAATTTTTTATTGAGGGTATCTTTGTCCAGTTTTTTTCTTTCTTTTTTTTTTTTATTAATTGATAGCTGTATACATTAATGCAAACATGGGGTACATTGTACTGTTTTCGTATACAATTTGAAATACTTTCATCAAGCTGGTTAACATAAATTTCATGTCATTTGCTTAGTCATTGTATCAAAACATTTAT
>CAUYQV010087243.1:0-21564 GCA_963574575.1 Galagoides demidoff | reverse complement strand
GAGACTAATTTGACCCACAGATCAGCTCCGTCTATGAAAATGCAAACTTCTGAATACAAGATTTTGAAAGAAAGATGAGTACAAAATGACAGCTAGATGGGAGGGATAAGTTCGAGTGTTCTTTTTTTTTTTTTTTTTTTTTGAGACGGAGCCTCAAGCTATCCACCTGGCTAGAATGCCATGGCATCACAGCTCATAGCAACCTCCAACTCCTGGGCTCAAGCGAGTCTCCTGCCTTCGCCTCCCAAGTAGCTGGAACCACAGGCGCCTGCCACAACGCCCGGCTATTTTTTTTGGTTGCAGCCATCATTGTTGTTTGGCGGGCCCGGGCTGGGGATTTGAACCCGCCACCTTAGGTGTACACGGCTGGCGCCTTAGCCAATTGAGCCACAGGCGCCGAGCCCGAGTGTTCTATATCACTGACGGATGACTGTAGTTTATAACGTATAGTTTCAAATAGGAGGGGGTGGGATGTTCAAAATACGAAGACATGATCAATGTTTGAGATGATGAATATGCGGAATTATCCTAATTTGATCGCTTACTATATATGTATGGAAACATCACTACATCCTCCATAAAAGCGTTCAATTACTATGTGACAATTTTAAAAAGTTAAATTCACAAAAAGATGAAGTGTATTTTTCAAAGTCTAGAAAGAGATTCAGGATTATTTTTACATTCTAAAAATACTTTCAATGCTTTTAGTAATACTGACGTTGTATGGGATTTCAAAGAAAAAGGTTTTAGATTTGGAACTTGGGTTTCAAGGGATTGGCAAGAATAATACAGCATTCGACTATTCTGACTGGTCTTTAAAATTCTAAATGAACAACTTCATTTTCATGCAATGCATGAGACATGTAATCCTGGAGCACAAAGCCACTTAGTCTTGGGGGCTCTGCACTTTAATAATAAGTAGTAATAAGAGAATCAGAGGAAGTAGAAATCATTTTTATTGACTTTTTTCACAAAAAGATGCTATGATAAATAATATTTTAGCTCCACGAAGTGATCCAAGCTAGGAAATGACCTCTCCTAGGAAATCACTTTGAGGGAAGATTTATTTTGCTGATATTCAGGAAAACACTTTGATTTTAACTGTAGTTTTATATTTTTTCCTGCTTAAACCTTTCAGAAAAGAGCCAATGTATCAAACTTCTTTTAAATACATGTTCTTATTTTATTGAAATTATTCTCCCAACAGTCAGCTTAAAGAAATAAGTGTTGGCATTATAGGAACATGCTGTATTGAGTGTTTTAAAAATACATTTAGTAGGGTAACTTTAAAAAACACACACAAATAAGTAAAAATAGTTAATTCCAATATCCAACAATCTGAGTAATGAAATGGCATAAAAAGACATGCTGTGCAAATATTTGCTAAAAATTCCTTAGAAGTATTTCCCTGACTTGGTGCCCATAGCACAGTGGTTATGGTGCCAGCTATATGCACCAAGGCTGGCAGGTATGAACCTGGCCCGGGCCTGCTAAACAACAATGACAACTGCAACAAAAAAATAGCCAGGTGTTTCAGTGGGTGCCTGTAGTCCCAGCTACTTGGGAGGCTGAGACAAGAGAATTGCTTAAGCCCAAGAGTTTGAGGTTGCTATGAGCTTTGATACCACAGCATTCTACTGAGGGAGACATAGTGCGAGACTCTGTCTCAAAAAAAAAAAAATGTTATTTCCCAGGATCACTTTTTATTGTGATAAAAAACATAACAGTAAATCTACCTTCTTAACAAAGTGTTAAATATATAGTAAATATTGTTAACTAGATGCACATTGTTATACAGCAAGTCTCCAGAATTTTTTCATCATGCATGATTGGAACTCTATACCCATTGAACTTGAACTCTATACCATTGAACTTGAACTCTATACCCATTGAACTTGAACTCTATACCATTGAACTTGAACTCTATACCCATTGAACTTGAACTCTATACCATTGAACTTGAACTCTATACTCATTGAACTGGAACTCTATACCCATTGAACTGGAACTCTATACCCATTTGTCTATACCCATCTGTCTCCATTTCTTCTCCCCATGGCTCCTGGTAACCACTTGCTGTATCATTTTTAGTAAGTGATCCTTTAATTTTATGTACTTTGAGAATTCTTCAAAAGCACCTATTCACATTATTAACAATTTATTTTTGTTTTGAGTTGCTTTTACTAAATCTTTGAAAGCTTTCCAGGGATGAATACCCAATTTTACTTCTTTGTTATCTGGAGGTTTCTGTTATAAAACAATTTCTAAGAGGCAGTTTTAATAGGAAATGTAATTGGTACCGCTTGTGTGTACATTGTTTTCTTTAATCTCTGCATCTGGCCTCAAGGTAAAGCAGCTAATTTTTCTGTCTCTAAAATGTTTGCTAAGGTCTTCCTTGATGTCTATCTGTGCATCATGGCATTGTCCTCTGCTTGGCTTTCAATACTAGTTTGGGAGATAAAACTTCTTTTTTTTGAGACAGAGATTCACTCCATCACCGTGGGTAGAGTGCCATGGCATCATAGTTCACAGCAAACTCAAACTCCTGGGCTCAAGAGATCCTCTTGCCTCAGTTTTTTCATTTTTAGTAAGTGTGGGGAGGAGTCTCACTCTTACTCAGGGCCTTCCAGAGTTAGGATTACAGGCATGAGCCACTGTGCTTCGTGAGATAAAACTACTAACAGAAGTAGTCCACTGGCTGCCTGAATCTTAGCTTCAGATTGGAAATACAGTGCATGTGTGACTCCTTTTATAATAGGCAAAATGTAAAAATGATCCATCCTTTGAATTGTGGCTCAAAACACTCTGGGTCAGACTCAACCTATCTCCACTGGGGATGTCTGCGATAAGCTCATGTAAATAGATGACTAGGACACATGATATATGCAATTTGCTGAGAACCAGCAAGTTACATCTGAAGTTTGAACACTCTAAGGTTTCCAAAGATACTGTCTGGTTCAATACATCACAAAAGTAAAACTGAAGATGGAACAGAAGCCACATAAAATATGGACTGCCTTGTTGGTATGAATATGAGAGAGTCAGAGGGAAGAAAAACATTTAATACTAGCAACGTGTAACTATGTCCATTGAAATCTCTTAGCTCTGCTGAATGTTAGTGACTAGTGCCGTCCATGTGAGAGCAGGTGTATGACTGATATCTCCAGGTTTCCAAATGGAGGAGCAATGGGGGTGGCTTCTAATGATGAGAGCAAAGAGATGAAGACATCAGTCTTACAACTGCCAGGAATTGTTTTCTGCCAGCAACCTGAATGAGTTTCAAACAAGATTCTTCTCCACACCCTCCAGATAAAAGTCCAACTGTCTCTGACCCATTGATTCCCAGCTAATGAGGCCTTTAGCTGAGAACCCCAGAGAGCCATGTGGAGTTTCTGAAGCAGCAATATATGTGTGTTGCCATAAGCAGGTAACAACAATGACAAAAAGGGGTGGGTCAAATTAATTGAACAGACACATCATCAAAGAAGATGCACAGGTTGAATAAGCATAAGAAAAGACACTGAACATCGTAAGTATTAAGGAAATGCATATGATTAACTGCAGAGACCAGGTTGTGGAGGGATGAGAGCTTCTGACCTAGGTTCCCCGTTGGTGCTAAACTTAGAACTGATGAATTCAATGTCTTCTTCATCATTTGTCCACTTCAATCCAAGGACTGACCTTGCAGAACTGACTGCCAAGAAAATTAATATCTTAGCTTCAAATCCATCATTGCAGACAATCTATTTTATTCGTTTGTGTATCTCAAGGCAGATCTTTACAACATATGTGAAGGTGACTTTGTTGTTTTGTGCATTAAGTTTTAAATGCTTTTGTAGGAGCACAATATGCAAAAATGAAATAATAGGTTGAAAAGGACAAAAAAGGTGAAAGAAAGAAATTGTGGAAAGAAAAACATGTGGTGGTGGATGTCTATATGTAATGCTATAAATATGTAACTCACTTAAATTAATAACTAAAGTAACAGCATTACAAATTATAACATTTAATTTTTTAAATGGGCAACTTAATTATATATATTGCAAAAATTTTAAGTACATTGACTTTCTATCATTTATTGTTAGATTAATAGATGAAACTGCAAATAGACTTTCTATTCATTTCATAGGAATAATAAATGGATTAAACATGTCTCAAGGGGTAAAATTTGTAGTGGGGTCTTTAACACAATATTTACTTTAATAAATTATTTGGTTTTTTTTCAAATTGTTTTTTTTTTTTTTGAGACAGAGCCTCAAGCTGTCCCCCTGGGTAGAGTGCTGTGGTATCAAAACTTACAGCAACCTCCAACTCCTGGGCTCAAGTGATTCTCCTGCCTCAGCCTCCCCAGCAGCTGAGACTACAGGCGCCTGCCACAAGGCTCAGCTATTTTTTGGTTGCAGCCATCATTGTTGTTTGGTGGGCCCGGGCTGGATTTGAACCTACCAGCTCAGGTGTATGTGGCTGGCATCTTAGCTGCTTGAGCTATAGGCACTGAGCCTGGTTTTTCAAATTGTAATTTACGTTAATACTTTCATTATTTGTTGGTTGTGTTATTTATTTATTTATTTATTTATTTATTCTTTTTTTTGAGACAGAGTCTCAAGCTGTCACCCTGGGTAGAGGGTGCTCACAGCAACCTCAAATTCTGGGGCTTAAGCGATTCTTTTGCCTCAGCCTCCCAAGCAGCTGAGACTACAGGTGCCTGCCACAGTGCTTGGTTCTTTCTTTCTTTCTTTTTTTCTTTTTTTTTTTTTTTTTTGGTTGTAGTTGTCATTGTTGCTTGGCAGGCTCAGGCTGGATTCAAACCCACCAGCTCTGGTATATGTGGCTGTTGCCCTAGCTGCTGAGCTACAGGCACTGAGCCTGTTGGCTGTGTTATTTATCTGAACTATTTCTAATGGATAGTATGGGTTATGTTTAAAAATATAGATGCATTATTTGAATACTTATATTATTACAAAAGTGTGTGTGTTTTATAGGGGAGGGTTTCTATTGTAGAAGACAGGGTGCTCTGCAGGTTTCTGTATCAGTGTGGGGGGGGGAAATCAGGTAGATAAAGGAAGTCTTGTACAGTTTTTTTAATCCAAAATGGTCTGAGGGAAACAATTTCCAAAGGTTCCTGCCCATAAGTCAGGAATTCCCTCTCCTGAAGCAGGTCCTAAGTAGGATGTGGCCTTTTGAACAGGAGAAGGAACAGTGGTTAAAGCACAGAGTTTTGGAATTGGAAGACCTAAGTTCAAATGTTAACTCCACTACTTCGAGGTTGTCAGGAAATGAATGTACTAAACCTCAGAGAGGTATAGAGATAGTAATGGCATCAATTTCCTTGGGCTGTTATGGGGGTTAAATGACGTAATAAACGCTGGTGCTCAGTGCAATGTCTAAAGTGCCCCACGGCTGGGAACTACTTTATAATTCTAAGCAGGTCATATGTAGGAGCAGAGAAAATCAGAGCGAGTGATTCAGAGCTAAATCTTTGACCAATGGGAGGATGTGGGCAACTGGCTTTTACATGAAATCCACTGTAAGGCACAGCTGGTGCTGGTCAGCTGACAGCGTGAGCTGTTCTGGGCAATATATTAGGTACTGGCCACATGTCACTAAATTTAAATTAATTAAAATTAAATGTTCATTTCCTCAGGCTCACCAGCCTCATTTCATATTTCAGTTGCTCAACAACCACATGTAGTTTCCTAGCGGTTACCATAGTGGATATCGCAGATGTAAAACCACCTTTGCAGAAAGTTAGTTCTGTCGGGGAGTGCTGGCTTTAAAAGGTTCCTCCTGAACAGCAAAGCAACATTCACGAACAGCTGGTGAATTTTACTAATGTCTTCATCCAAACCAATTTGCCCATTACTCCTTATCTTTCATTGTACAGAATCTCACGCTTATCAAAATTCTGTTACCCGAGATTCGGTGTAATTTTTCAAGCTGTTAGAATATTTTTGATCACTGTTTGTATCAGTGCGTCTAAATGCATTTCCAGAAATTCTATACAGGAGGCCGTCCTTGCTTTTCTTGACTGATTTTTTGAATTGTATCATTAGCCTCAACATCTCTGCAATTACCCATATGTAGTTATTAATGTGTTATTTCTACATTCCTCTGCCTCCCTGCCCCCCACCCCAATCCTCTGAATTAGAAGATGGGGAGACTGTGAGATTCTTAAAGAGATCATTATTTTGGTAGCAGCTGGTTCTTAACAGCCCTGGTTTTGTGACAGAGGTGACAGGATCTGTTTCTCTGGCCGCATTGTCTTGATTATATTCTGCATGTATCACAAATCTTGGGATAAAGTGATGCTATATATTGTAGCGTCTGCAGGGCGGCACTTGATGGTAGGCTGGGAAACGTTCTAAATGTAACGTGTAGCCAGTGCGTTTACTGTCGTTAGTTAGTGGAGCAGCCCGGGTGCCTCTTGCAGATCCCTGACCCACATTTCATCCAGCTCTGCTGTTTTTCTCCTGCAGGGTTATTTCCTGAATAAAGGCCGGAGCTCATGAGTCTCCCGGCAGAGAGCTCTGTTCTGACCTCCCCAAACAGGCAGCTTCACCTGCTGGGCTAGGGTTTTTCTGCTGCCTAGTCAATCTGTTAAGATTTTAGCAGGCGACTCTTGGATACCTTTTCAGAAAACATATGGGAGTCTGTAATTATTTTGGCCTGGTACGGTTTTAGAATTGAGAGAGTCAAGAAGAGGTACAAGTCTTCTGCTCATAAATAACCCAATGTGTGGGCACGTAAAAAAGCACGTTGTGCAGAAAGGGAATTTACGTGCCACGTTTCACCCCTGGCACACTTTCCAAATGAATTGTTCAAAGAGAAGTTATATTAGGACAAATAGAAACGATGACCACGACCAGATGTGGATTTTGAGTTAATATTCATGCAACACCCAAAGGGAAGATAGTATTGCACAATAAACTAAAAATGTCTTAGGCAAATAAGGAAATTTTTACCCTGAGGAACTGGCACGCAAAGGTATGAATTATACAACAAAGGACAGGGAATGCAGAACAAATGCAGGGTAGGTCGGGGCGACTATAAAAGGGAATTCATTGAGGAAGTGGCGAGGTAGCAGATGTGTGGAACCTACTTCGGGAAAATAAGGCCTTAGCACTTTTTTGGCCAGGATTGTGTCTAAGGTAGAAAACTCGAGCCAACTCATCTAATTTTCTTCATCTGTGGAGAGCACCAGTAGCTTTAAATAGAACAGACGTATGTTCAGAATTGAGGCAGCCATCTCACATTGAGTAAGTACACCTTAATAAACTAAAAAGCTATGTCCCCAGATTTTTTCATCATCTCCGAGGATAGTGATGACATCTTTAATCTGATTTTCCCCTTAAAGTTGTTCAAGGAAGGTAGAAAATGCAGGAATTGGCTGCTTTCTCAGCCCTTGGAGAGCAATCTGAAAGAGGCCATGGCTTACTGCGCAGGAAGGATATTGAGATGAACATTAAATTATAAGAGAAAAATTTGTTAAAAGCAACTGGATTTTTCAAACACAGCTGGACTTCCATTTATCAGCAATGGCAAGATGTGCCCTGTTACGGCATATCTCCCAGTCTGCTAGGCTTCCAAGTCAGAGTACTCGGGGGTGGGAAGAGGAAACTAGGAGATGGACGAGGGTAGAAATATATAAACTATTGGAGCCTCAAAAATGGAGACAGCTCTGGAAAAGGCTTCCTGGTGTTTCACACGGTCATGTTAAAGCCCTCTAATACTTTTATGCCTTACTCCTCTTAATTATTGAAGAGAGCTGTCTGTGCAGAACTTCCTACCACGGGTCTTCCCACAAATTTTGATGCATTCCTGTGAATTTCCAGCCTACATTCTCCCTCTCGCCTTTGTTAGTTCTTCCTCATTATTGACATCAATGTATCAGTTCATTCTCTTGCAATGAGAATTGGATTGTCAGCTGTTGTATAGTTTCTCTTGACCACATTCATTTGTCCATTTATTGTCAATTTTTTTTTTTTTTATTTTTTAGTTTCTTCTACATTAGGGTGACCAGACGTCCCGCTTTTGGTGGGACAGTCCCACTTTTTAACAATTTGTCCCATGCCCTGTGGAGTTTTAAAAAAGTCCCGATTTTTGGAAAGAATGCACGAACAGGCAGAACAGGAAGGGAATATACGGTTTTCGGCTGCCATGTGGCTATTTCACCATAATATAGGTTTTATATTATTTTTGTTAATTTTATAATGTTAAACTGTAATAATAACAAATAATTGTTGAGAATTGACTATCAAGAACTGCTTATCAAAGTTTGCATTGTTGTCAGGCCCTGCCCTGCCCTGCCCCATACCCTGCCCTCCCGCGCCCCCCCCACCCCCCCGCCATCATGTTGTCCTGCTTTACGAATGTTAAAATCTGGTCACCCTATTCTACATGTCCAGATGCTATAGGCTTTGGGTATTATGTGGTTAGCAAGAGTGATGAGGCCCTTGTCCTCGAGGAGCTTCCATTCAGTGGTGAGTCCTGATACTAATGTGTACTGTGGAAAAACTAACCAGGGTGTTGGGATTGAGCTTGATGGAGGAGAAGGAAGAGGCAACTTTATTTCTGAGATGACAGCATTTGAGCTAAGACCTAAATGGTGAGAAGGAGCTGCAGAAGGTCTGGAGAGAAAGAATTCTAGGTAGGACATAAGGTAAATGGTAAGTTCCTGAGGAGAAGAATGTCTGTGTGGTACACAGATGAACACACTGTGAAGCAGGAGAGGGAGTCAGGGCTGAGTGATGGTTGGCCTGGGATTGGCAAGAATTAAAGTTTTATTTGCTGTACAACAAGAAGTCACTGAACATTTTAAAGAGGAGAGTGCAAAAAAATCTTCTGTCTAGTGCATAAAATTAAGACTGGGGAAGGCAAGACTGCAGGAGTAGAAATAGTGAGATCACTAAGAAGGCTACTGCATTAGTCTGTGTAGGAGACTAGGGAGGCTTGGACCAGGATTGCAGCAATTGCACCTTTTTTGAGGATGAGGGTATCTTTATTTCTCATATGTATCCTGTGGAGCAGGCCCTCAGGCTTCCTGGTAGTTGTGGTCACCAGCGTGGTCACCACTTTGAAAAGGAAGTATGAGTAGTATTTGAAAGTGCAAGAGGGCTAATTTGCACCTCCAGGACCCCAAGCCTCAAGCCTGGGCAATGACCTGGCTGCAGAATCGAGCATGAGGTTACAGATGCTGTGGATGGTGCTCATGGCCAGCATCACCTTCTCAGTTAACAGGCCCCTGAAGACAGTCTTGAGCTAGGAACTTGGTTGGCATGCTGGATCCCGTACCATGGCCAGTCTGGCCCTGAACTTGCACCAGGTGACCTGCAGAATCTAACTGATGAGGGAGCCCTGGGTGAATTTCACTGCGTCTTGCATCTGGGGCTTGAACAGCTGCATCTGGTGGAACTGCCAGAGCTGGCCGCACATCTCACAGGGCTGTGCACAACAGGTGAGGTGAGGCAGGCATCCTTGAATGTCCACATCGTGAGCTTCAGCTGGGTTGCAGCAAGATAGACGTGATGACATATGCTTTGGAGGTAAAAGTCCAGATTTTAGTTAACAAGTAACAGGAGAAGAAGTTGGAGAGCAAACTAATATGATAGCTAACACTTCTGTTGAACTTTCCAGGATTCTTCTAAGTGCTTTACACATGCTAACTCCTTTAATCTACATAATAATGGCACTCATCAGATAGGCACTATTATCACTGTTTTATAGAAGAAAAAAATTGATGTACAAGGAGGTTCAGTGACTGGCTGAAGACCACCCAAATAATAAACAGCAGAGTGTAGGCTCAGACACAGGCACCTGATTCTGGAGTACGTGTTCTTCCTCCAGTGTACCGGGACACTAACATAGACACCCAGTATATGTATGTATAAATATACCTCAATGTATAAGTGCAGCAGAGAAACACACAGTTGGTCTTCATCAACCAACTCATGATTTTAAAAACTTTTGAACAATAAGCAAGGTCATGGGTGGAAAAAAGGATGAAATTTCACTCTCGACCTTTTAAAAAATAAGTCTTTCTAATATATGTTTACATGTTTTTCTCAGGGCCCAAAAGTGTGCCACTGTGGATGGCATAATAGGTATAATAAATTTTCAGCATTCCATCCACGTATGAATTTTGCAGATTTCAGAAAAAGATGTAGCTTTGTTTTGCAGGAGCCCAAACAACAGTATTTGCTTTTCAGGCCACTGCCAGACATCCAGGGCCTCAATTTCTTGCCCCAGTTTTGGAGAACTTACTGGTTAGAGTTAGACGCTGCTCTTGGAATGGCAAGGCAGCCCGCACGGAAAATACACGTTTTCCATGCCTTACGGTTACTGTGCAGCAGGGGTCGCTGCAGTAGTGTTCATCGTGGTCCAAGGGAGCCGCTCCTCCAGCCAGAAAGGGATGAGCCAGGAGGTGTGGCAGGCAGCCCGCGGTCCTCTTTGGTCTTGCAACTTTAGTACCCAAAGCTTGTTCTACACGGGCCATTCTTCTACCCCATATTTCACCGTGTTGGATGCCTTCCATCCAGTTCTACATCCGGAAAGGAAAGGGCATTAGCTTCCCGCTGTATTAGGTTTAAGGCACCCCGGTTGCACTGGAGGCTCCTCTTCCATCTATGTTCTCAGGATCAACCTGACAGTCTCCCTGAACTCACAGAAGGCCCCCCTGGGCAGTTGCTGCGGGCCGTGTGTGTGTGTGTGCATGTGTACGCCTTTCTTTCCTCTCTTTTTAACCTTTCTGAACATTTCTCTCCCTACGCGTCTTTGCACTGACACTAGGGCCAACCGTTGGCTAAGGGCTGACATGGCCCCCAAGCTCTCCGACACCGCGCCACCCCCCATTTCGGCTCGCACACCGCGAGCGTGTGTGGGAGGTCGCCTGAGTGTTTGTGGCAACCAAGGCGGTCGCAGTCGCCAAACCTGTTCTCCCCGTCTGAGTCGTCAGAAGTCTTTCCAGCTGACCGGACTTACGCCTGGCAGCGCTTGGCGCACACAGCGCTGGGGCTGAGATCGTGCAGTGCCAGGCGCCGTCAGGCAGCAGCGCGGGGCGCGCGGCCGCTTCCTCCCGCACCGCCCTCTCCTCCGGCGCCGCCACGGCGCCCCCTAGCCGTCCCTCCGGCCGTCTCCCAGCAGTAGCCTTCGGGTCCCGGGAGCTTTCCAGAGCGAAATCGAAGGTGAAAGAAACCAGAGGAGGGAGGGAGGCTGGTAGGAGGAGCCTCCGGCGCCCGGGGGAAGGGCGGGGCGAGGGCGGAGCCTCCTCGGCCGGGGTGGGGGCGGGGCTGGGTGGGAGGAGCCTTCGGGGAGGATCCGGGTGGGGAAAAGGGCTGGGCGATGCCGGGATGGAGGGCTGGCCACGCAGGCGCGGGGGGCCGCGTCGCGAACCCCACGCGGGAGCTTCTGGAGTCTCCAGCCGCCGCTTCTCACTTCATTGGAGAAGAGGACTGGGGCTGGGCCCGGGAGGGAGCTAATAAAGAGTGAATGTGCAGCAGCGGCCGTGGCGGCCAGAGTCCGCCCGAGCGACACCGGAGCAGTGCGCCCGAGAGGCGGCGAGGGGAGGCGGTTCGCCTGGTCCCTCCCACCCGCTCCTCTTTCTCTCTCTTCCTCCAGCTGGTCCGAAAGCCCGGCTCGTTTGGGTCCCTGTGCCCCCATCCCGCCCTCTTCCATCTCCTCCGAGTCCCACTCCTCACCTAGGGCGCCCCGAACTGCCATGGGTTAGGGTGGGGGCCTCGACTCGCGCCAAGGACCAGCTCTGTGCATCCGCCGAGGGACGCGGAGCCCGAACGCCGCTCGCCACTTGCGGGCTCAGGGCATGGGGAGTGCGGTGTGAGCCCGCGCCCGGGGAGGACGCAGAAGCTGCGGAGACGGGAGCGAGGAGGAGGAGGAGAGGAGCCGTGGATTGGAAGGACCCGAGGGAGGGAGGAGAGGGAGGGTGGGGACGCGAGGGAAAAGTGAAGCTGGGAGGAGAAGGCGGCGGAAGGTGGGGATTGATGCTTCTGTTTTTTGTTGCCGCTGCTGCCCTCGCGCTGGGAGCTGAGCCGGAGGGAAGGCGGTGGAGAGATGATTGCAGAGTTGGTGAGCAGCGCTCTGGGGCTCGCCTTGTATCTCAACACCCTCAGTGCAGATTTCTGCTATGATGACAGGTAAGGGGGCGCGAGGAGGGGGCGACGGGCTGTAGGGGGCACTCCGCGGTGGCTCTGTAGCTTCCTGCTTTAAGACTCAAAGTGCGTCTTGGGGAAACTGGTTCAGTACTTAAAGGTTTAGGCGACACGTAAACATTAGCACCTAAAGCAAACACCGGGGACGCGAGCGCGCTGTGCGGGCTGAGGGAGTTTCCGCTCCTACTCAGCGGCAGCAGGTTCTCTGCTCTGCTTCTTGGCTGCTGGCAGCCGCTTAAGTTTCTTAGCGGAAATCCCGGCAATTTGGGAAACTGTTTAATGAACGTATTTTTTAAAAAGGTCTTAGGTATTTGCTTGGTGCAACAAAAGCACATTAAGTGATTTTACGTCTGGGCTGGAAGGAAGCCGCTCCCCGCCCCCTAATAGATCTTCCCTGTACCGTTTCCTTTTATTGATGGGACACTTTTATTTCCCGAAGTTAGAACACAGGTTTGACAATTGCCAAAATAGTGAAAAGAGAGATGGTTCTCGGCTTCAACTTTCCCTTTTGACGTGAACAGGGCTTACTTTGAGCCAAGACGCTGCTGCCCTGGACTCCCGCCTCCCCAGGCTCCCGCAACAGTGGACGGGGGAGCACTTTGTAAAAGCCGCAGCTTTCATTTCTGTTTAGGAGTTTTACACGACACGTCAGGGATTCTTTTGTGCTAATTGGGGAAGAAGACGCCCCTAGAGACCAAAGTTGTCTTCTGCACTTGGGTTAGTTTGGGTGGCTTAATGAGACCTGAACTGTGTTGTCGGAGAAACTGCATCGATTTCTGGAAAATGTCACAGTGGCGTTGGTGTCTCTACCTATTTTTTAAACGTTGTTAGTGTTTAGAAACTGATGAAAAGCTCCACTAGCCATTAGGGAAAATTCCAATTTGTGCCTTTTCTGGTGACTTAATCTGATTACAATTAAAACAGATGCATAATTAAAATATATTAGGGAGAACAGCACGCCTGGCTAAACTTATTAACCGTCCTGGGGAGTTTCATGCTCCATTGAAATTAAACCGTCCAAAAAGTGAGCACAGATTTACTTTGACAGCTTTTCAGCAGCCTCTCTGGGCTGTGGAAAGTGAATGGCTCCCCAGGGTTAGGGCGAGGCCGCGAGTGAACTTAAGCAAAGTGGTTGATAGTGGGGAGAGGTGAAGGCAGAATCTTCCCTTGGTGGTAATTTGCCATATTTTATTTTCTCTGGTTTGCTCACTCACCTGCCAAAAGCACTGGTATGGATGTATGCCTTAAACCAGCGAATCTTGTACATCAGTTATGAAATCTCCTGTTCAGAGTCACAAGAACATTCAGCAGCTTTTGTGATGTATTTTGTGTAATGCCTAGCAGGGCTAGTGGATAGGAAGCCACGATTGGGCATAAACTTTTCCTCAACTTTAAGCAGTGTACTGATTTTAGCATTTATACTGCATGATCTGATATGTGGTCTGTGTGAAAGGGCGAGCGGAGCTGTTTCTGTTTTCTCCTATCCTGTTGGATGGTGCACCTGCTATATCTAGTGTTTGAGGTGAAAAAGCCCTTGCTCCCAAAGATAGGTTAGTTTTCATTAAAATGGGCTCAGGAGTGAGTCTGGGCAGTTACCGGCTCTTTTGGGGACAGTTTGAATAGTAAGCATTTAAACCAAGAACATAGAGCTTATTAAAAAAGACTTACCGGAATATTGTAACTATTGTAGAACACAAAGATCAATCAGGCATTCTTACTGTGTACTCTTGTTAGCTTCTGTCCAGTTCTTAGAAAGGTTATGGCAGAAGAAAGCATTCTTAACAAATTAAGGAAAGAACTAAACTAAATATGGGTATATATTTTTCTAGAAGTCTAATGCTCATTTGGTGCTCTTGAGTCATCGGTCAGAAGTGTTGTCCTTTTCCCCCAAGGAGTCTGTAACTTGGGGAAAATGGTGTGGTGGTGGTGATGAATTAGTTGTGCTCTATGGTTGGCAGTTGTTAAAAGTTCTTCCCATGCTGTGAATGGGGTGTTAAAATTACTGACTCCTGCCTTCTTGCTACGTAGATAAATTTAGTTTGATGATTTGCCCATACCATCTAATTGGTAACATGTTCCGTGTGATATATAGGTCGTAATATGTTGGTAAGGCAGCTTGTGAATGTAAATTTTACTTTGCTACAATTTGAAAAGTATTCTAGACTCTGATTTCTTAGTAGCAGAACTGCCTATGCTTTATCGATTCTTAAAAAGTGAAGTCTTGAGAGTAGCAAACTTTGTTTTTATGTACTCTAGAAATTATGAGGTACATCTTAATAGGAGCGCTGAATTTACTTGTTGTGTGCACAGCATGTTAAAATGATTCATTGCCAAGGTGCACAATAAATTGTGGCCTTTTAGATGTATTTTCGGTCTAACTGCTGTAACTCACTGGTGTGTGTAGGGGGAGAGCTGGGGAGCCAAGTGGAAACTGCAGGATGATAATAGTGTGTTTATTTCCACTACTCCATTGCAGACTGCAAAGATTCATGTTTAAAACTTTACCTGAAGTACATCTGTGGATTCTGCTGCCCCCCAGGAACTTTTGTGAAGTACAGTTCTGTAAGGAGAGCTCCGTGCAGAATAAAAAGAACACCTCTCAAGAAGGGAGATAGCTCTTAGGCCGGCCTTCCTAACTAAATCAGGACTCCACATGTTAGCCTGAAAAATCTGGCATTTACTTTAGGAAGGCTTTATGTCTCCTTAGCATGAACAGTCATGTGGTTCTTCTCAAAATTAGGATTTCTTTTGAATATAGTGATCAAGTTTACTTTATAAACTCTATATATCATGACGTTTGGTTTTTGATGTAGCTTGGTTGAAATTGTAAAAGGGAACATGAAGCTTTCTTATTCTAAATCAATTTCATTGGTAAAATTTAATATTTTATAAGTGTGTCTGAACTAAACTTAAGAATATATGATGAAACAAACAGTAGAAGAGAATAATTTATGGTATCTGATGAAAAGGCCTATATGGTTTCAGCTTCATCCACTTTCCCTTGCCTTCAGTCTGGTAATGACTGTATTGAGTCTTAAGTTGTGGTTAGAGCAAAATTGAAATACACATGTGCAATCTTTGCCAAATTTTAACCGATGTGGTATGTGACTCCTTGAAGGATTTTCTCTTATTTTCTGAAGAAATTTGGTGTATAGGTCAGTGGGAAAAACTTGCTGACCCCAAATTCTCTGCTGTCTTACATATTTGTTGAGCATGACATGGGATCGTTTTCCTTTGATCCTCTTAAAAATGCTGTTATGAGTTACCCCTGGGTATAACAGTAGGAGAGGAGTCAGTTTACTTCAAAGCACACAAAGGTGACCTGTGACTTGTTTTGAAGCTTTATTTCACTTTGTACATATCATCTAATCGATGGCGTGCTCCTTGCGATATTCGGACAAGTAAAAAAGAAGACAATGTCTACGTGTTTTTAATTCTTCTATGTTTAATTATCTCATTACTTTGTAAAAAAGAATATTTGAGATTTGGGAAGTAGAGAATGTATTTTTGGCTCCTTTGAAGATTTTTTTTCCTTATTGCCCATTTTTCATTTATCAAACCCAGCAACAATCGTTAATGTTACCTATAGGTCTCTTAGCTGTTATGTTGTGAGATCATTTTGTGAAACACTTCCATTGAGGAAATGTCTTAAATCCACCCAGAACTCTTTTTTTTTTTTAGTCTCATTTTATCACTTTCAGTAGAGTGCTGTGGCATCATAGCTCACAGCAACCTCCAACTCCTAGGCTTAGGCGATTCTCTTGTCTCAGACTCCTGAGTAGCTAGGACTATAGGCGCCCGCCACAACGCCTGGCTATTTTTCATTGCAGTTTGGCCAGGGCTGGGTTTGAACCGCCATCCTTGGTATATGGGGCTACTGAGCCACAGGCGCCGTCCCACCCAGAACTTTTAATAGCATTCCTAGTTTAGGTTTTGATTTGGGTGTATATGTAAATTTCAGTCTTTATAGAAATACTAAAATTATTACTAGAACTATAGAGTTTTTTTTTTTGTTTTGTTTTGTTTTGAATGACTATGTACAGTGGCCAGTAGTCCTGGCACTTTGGAAGGCTGAGGCAGGAGAATTGCTGGAGGCCAGGATTTCAAGACCAGATTGGGCCATGTAGAGGGACCCCATCTCCACAAAAAAAAAAATAAAATAAAAATTAAGAAATTAGCTGGCTGTGGTGGTGTACACCTGCAGTTTTAGCTGCTTGGGAAGCTGGTGAGAGATCACTTAAGCCCAGGAGTTTGAGGCTACAATGAACTGTGACTAGTCACTGCACTCTAACCTGAGTGAGAGAGCTGGGCCCTGTCGACTAAAATATATGTATGTATATATGTACTTTTTTTTTTTTTTTGCAGTTTTGGCCAGGGCTGGGCTTTGAACCCACCACCCCCAGTATATGGGGCCAGCTCCCTACTCCTTGAGCCACAGGCACCACCCCCTACATATGTACATTTTAAAATTAGGATTAGCAATTTTTTAAAACTTGTTTTTTTCCTAAAGATATTCAGCTATTCCTTCTATTTTAATGCTGCTGTTAACTTGAGTTTTTGACCCCGTCTGAAAGGAATCTCTGTGAAATGATCGATAATGCTGTAAAATTCTCTCTAAAAAGATCTCTCTAATGTAGTGCCTTCGATGGATCTGATGAATCTCGGATTGTTATCTTAAAATTCAAGTAGGTTTAATCGCTGAAGGCATGTCTGGTATTTACTAGAGGCATGCTTTAGAAAGAATCACTTTAAAATTAAATAAGGAAAAAGCTTTTATGTCAGGGGTTGTCTCCTAAGGTTTTTGGAAAAAGCCAGTGTGCACAGAAGTATTGCTTTACTCTTCAATTTCCTTTCTAGTTTATAATACCCTGACAAAAATGTAGCTGAAACACAATTTATAGGTTATGAATTATTTTGTATGGTATTTATTTTCCATCTAAGTTTTGGTTGTTTAAACAGCTCTATGTGGAAAAGGTTCATTTTGCTCTTTTAAATAAGTATGCCTCTTATCAGTAAAACTAAAATTAGGTGGAGTTAGGGTGGACCGCTTTACCTTACCTCCACTGAAACTGTCAGATGATGTTTATTACAGCAAATGACCCAAATGCAGCCACTGAACGGATGTGTACAAATGCCATAGGGAAAACTGCCCGCCAGCCATCTGTCTCTGAGTTGCTTTCACATATATGCACACGCAAGCGTGCACACACACGTGTTATTTTTAATTTACATTGGCGAGTCTGTGGGTTGGCGTTTTCATCTTCCACACTCAGTTTTTCAGCACTAATGTGACCCCGTGGTAACACTGAATTTCCTGCTGCTGTAATTCTGAAATAGTTATAACCTTTTGGATTCCACCATGAGCTGGGAGCACAGTTTCTTCCTAATCTCTTTGTTGCTGTTCACACACTGAAACACCTATAGGAAATGCCTGGGAGGGTGCAGTGATTCCTCGCCGGCCAGTGGTGCCCTGTCTCTAAAACAGGCACCTTCATGATATTAGAAGGACAGAGTTTACCCTTCAAGCATTCTGGAAAATCTGCGGTTGGCAAACCTCCTATCTTATAACTTTATTATTCTCATCCTTAGTGCTTTAACATAGTAATATTCATCTTTTAACCTTCGTGGTTCCCTCATGGGCATGGTATCAGCTTTGGGAATTTAATGGATTCCCCAAAGTGACAACTGTGGCAGGCTGGCAGAAAAGGATGGGAGGGTTGTTGAATCTAAAGACCTGTCCTGTATGAATAACTAGTCTCGGAAGCTTGGTAAAAAAGAAAAAAATGTGGAGACATATTTCTTCAGGTCTGTATATCTTCTGTTTTTCATAGAATTAACACTGCATAATATTTTGAATAATTACAGGTGTCATTGTACAGAGTGCTAGATGGCTTCTTTGTGTTCTTTAAAATTTGTAGTTTATCTTTGTCTAGATGGGATCTTGGTATGCTTCCCAGGTTGGTCACAAACTCCTGGCCTCAAGCAATCCTCTTGCGTTGACCTCCCATAGTGCTGTGATTACAGGCTTGAGCCACTGGGCCTGGCTCCTTCTTTGAAGATTTGATTTGTTTGTGCTTTCTAGGAATAAACTGCTATATTTAATAATTCACTAATTATGGATATTTTGAGGCGTGGGGTTCTTATATATGTGCCGCATAATATATAAAATATACAGTAGCTGCTGTCCTTGTTAACAAGCATCTTACCAAGCATCATCTTCTCCTACCTGTACTTCATAGCAGGTAAAGTGTGTGAATTTGCAAGTATGATGATAAACCTGTCAAAATGTTAATAGGCTGTTCTTTGACGGATAAATTTCATTTGAATTTACCTTTTATTTGTTATGTTTTACTTTCTTGTTTATGTTTTATTCTCCACTGATACTCATATTTTAAAACTTTCATTGGGACTCTTGTTTTTTTTTTTTTTTTCTTTTGCAGTTTTGGCTGGGGCCAGGCTTGAACCTGCCACCCTGGGTGTGTGGGGCCAGCGCCCTACTCCTTGAGCCACAGGTGCTGCCTTCATTAGGACTCTTGTTAATTTCTTTTCTCCATCATGTACACTTAAAATCCATGTTAACTGACTTGGCCTGGGCTTATTTTGGTCTAGTGCTCATCGATGCTTTAGTCATACATTCAGAAACTTGGAAACATCTCTCCTAAATATTTCCTTCCTTGTTGTCCAGGTCCATTGTTTTTCTTAGAGGTCTGCAGTGGCTGAATACTTTGGGTTGACTAAATAGCACCTCACCTTTTCAAAGGGCTTAAAGACTTTTGCCTCAGAGATTTTAGCCATATTTTTGAGGCAGTTCATGCCAAGAAGATGCAGCGCCATCAAAATTCTATTGATCCCTCTTGCTCTCTCTTTTTCCTCTCTGACAGTTTAGCTTTTTTATCGTATTTGTCAGTTTTTTTGGTACTCAAGGTTTCTAGAATAAAAGGTCTAAATGTTAGAGTCTTTCAGAAACTTTTGGTATTACATTTTTGGGTTTACAACTCTGACCTTCCATCTTTACAGATAGGTGGGAAACAAGAAAACCTGTCTGCACAGGAGGATTTTGAAGAAGGCAGGAGCCTTAAAATAACTTTTCAAGATTCAGCATTGAAAGTTATCATCATGTTTTTAGAATCATGTGCTTTATTTAATGATAATTCGTAAGATGCAGTTAATTTTAAAAAGTAGGCATTATTGTTTTAAAGATGCAGTGGAGAGAAATAGTTTGTGTCTAGAAAATTAATATGGAAAAGAGACAAGAATCAAAAAATCTAATTTCAGCTTTAGATTCCATTTTATCGTGGAATTGAATAGAACTATATGTATATTTGCTTTTTTGAAGGTTATACAGGTGCCACATTCCTTGAGGGCAGGGCTACTGTGCCTACTTTTGAAGCGCCCTGGTGTTTGGCAGAGGAAGTGCTATTTGCTTATGGTAATTTGACATAGGCTTGTTTCTTGATTTCTCTGGAAGGGCATTTGTGATATTAGAGTGAGATGTGGTGTGGAGTGTGGCGCAGCATGTAGTTATAGTCAAGGTGACAGGCTGAATGGCCTGATTTGTCAAATGAAACATACATTAGTGCCCTTGGCATAAGCTCTGTGCCAGGTGTGGTGGCAAAGTTAAATGTTTCTATCAGATCTCTTGCTTGATCATTATCCTTCCTTTTTGCAGGATTTATTAGAGTAAGTGTGTAATTATTCCTCAGAAGCAACAAGTTAAAAGAGAACTCCAGAAGGAGTTCACTTATAGGCATATGATCATGGTTTATTTAATTAGGAAACAATGTATAAACACATTGCCTGGAGGGAAAGGAATTGATTAGAAAGTGACAAATTCACAAGTTTTGATAATGAAAGTGGTGTTGTTTTTTTTTCCCCCTAATTTTGACTTAGGAAATTATGAATTTCTTCAGCAGTAGAAATTTTTTTTTCTGTGCTGGCTTAGGAATTCTCACTTGACATCATTTTAGGAGCATTTTAACTTCAAAGGATGTGTTATTTGCTGAAGAGTGGACACCGGGGCGCAATCTGGCTCTTGACATTTTGAACAGTGTTAAACGACAGGACTGAAGTATTTCAAGCAGCCACATTTCAACATTGTTTAAAAATCCAATGGGCAGAATGGCAGTCCATATAACCCTGCATACCTGGAATTCTTTGGGTATTAATTTGAAATGCAGTTCACAAGTTTATTTGTTACAAAATAAATTTTGTTTGCTTGTGTGTGTGTGTTTCTTTTGAGAAAGACGAATAGGGCTAGCAAAATTTTTACTGCTGTGTCTTAAGAAATTTTGTTTTCTTTTTTGGCTGCTAATAAGGATTCTGTAAAAGGAACTGCAAGGATGCAAACCATAGCCCTAATTTTTTGTTTTGACTTCATGAAATGTTATATGTCTATGTTGAGGATATTGTTATAAGGCATCTTGTTATTAAGCTTCTATTATTAGTCCAAAAATAGAAAACTAAGTTTTTGAGAGAGGCAGATAAGTGAAAACACTTTCTGAAAAGCAAGTAAACGTCTTGTTTTTGTTAATTTCCAATTTGTTCCGCAAGGAAAGCATGTCCACTCCACCCTCTTGTCTGTTAGTGGTATCTCTTGAATTAAATGGGAGAGTCAATAGTTATATGCTTTATGAGGAAGAAGAATCCTCCCTAGAGAACAAAGACTTTCTGGATGTCAGTGCCTGTTGAAGTGACAGCCCTGTAAATTGAGTCCTCTGCAGGGGGTACCCTGGGTTCCTGAGGAGGTTACAGTCACAGGATGGGTCCTCTGGAACATTTCTCATTGTTTTGTAAACTGTTTTTCTGGCTACTTCTGTCTCCCTATCTTTAGGCTTTTAAAAATATTATAAATACCAAGGTAGTTGCCTTTGACTGTCAAGGATATCTTAAGATACAATAGCTGTGGCCAAAGATTTTGTTGAATATATTCACTTTAGAACAGGTTGCTGGCCTCCTCCCCTAAATTAGCCGTAGGACTGCTCTCCCAAAGCAATTTAAAGAGCCCATTTTAACAAAGAAACTTCTAATGGCAAATTTTCCAACTACAAATATGTAGAAGAAACGTTCTCCGAAGATGAAGAAGTTTAATCTGGCAAAAAAGACATTTTTATTTGCAGAAATAGGCCCTTTAGAGGGGAGTAATTATTTATAACTAGTATATGCCATTTAAAACAAGGTTATTGGCGGCGCCTGTGGCTCAATCGGCTAAGGCGCCAGCCATGTACACCTAAGGTGGAGGGTTCAAATCCTCAGCCCGGGCCCACCAAACAACAATGATGGCTGCAACCAAAAAAAAAAAAAAATGGCCGGGCGTTGTGGCGGGCGCCTGTGGTCCCAGCTACTTGGGAGGCGGAGGCAGGAGACTCGCTTGAGCCCAGGAGTTGGAGGTTGCTATGAGCTGTGA
>CAUYQV010087242.1:0-80865 GCA_963574575.1 Galagoides demidoff | reverse complement strand
AGGTGGGAGGGGTAGGGCTTCACCAGGCAGGGTCTGGGAGTCCTGGCAAGAAGGTAGATTTTATTCCCAGTAGGAAGCTGCTGATGGGTTTTAAGGTGAGGAAATACAAGATTCTTCTAGCTGGCCTACGTAGATAGGTCTGGGGACCAATTAGGAGACTCATGGGCAGATGAGAGTGGGAAGAACCACAGATCCCAGTTTTGTTTTGATATCAGGATTGTCAGGAACTAACGGCTTATGAATTGGGCATATGTGTGGCCAGGGCATGAGGTATATGGAGGAAGGTTATGATTTAGCAAAGCTCTATGTCAGGATAATTTCTACTGGGCCTTGCTTACTTTAACTGGAACATTCTGATAGGGCAGACTTATAAGAGAATCTCAGTGTTGGCTGCATTTTGGAACTGGAAAGTAAAAATATCTCCCAAGCGAGACATGCTAAGACATTTTTCCCCTTCCCAATAAAGCCATGCTTTATGCAAACAGCATCAGATAAAATGCTATCCTAAAATTAATTATAGAAAACACACGAAACCTCCCACTTCCCCATTTTAAGGTACTAAACAATAATGATATAGAATTACAGCCACACTTGTCCTTTGTGAATGTTCCTGCATCAAGTGTTATGTAATAGGTCATGATCTATGTGTATTAAGAATTTGAACAAAGACATTAAAACAAAATTAAATCAGTAGCCTGCAGTGGTACCAATTTAGTGAAACTTCAGGAAATAATGACTAAGTCTTGACATTATTTCTTGAGAGCTTCTCAGTTCAACTGCAACATAACAGATTGTGTTACTGACATATTGAAGCCATGGGATAAAATCAGATCTTTTTGAGCAAAGAATTAGTGTGGGAAATTTTCTGCCTCTCTTCTCATTGAGCATTCTCTTCCTGGGAGAAGCTGAATGCCTAGAAGCTCGTACAGCAAGTGCATTCTGTTGCTCACTAGCATATGGATTTCAAGAACAAGTAAATGATCTTTTATGAGGACTCCATTATTCATGAGCTCTCTTGCTAGTTGCTTAGTTTCAAAAATTTCTTTTACATTTTAAAATCTGCTAGATAACAAATCAAGGAAGGTGGAATTCTGTGGAGCACCTAATGAGGACAATGTTTTCTGTTTATATGCTATTAAAAGAAGAGTGATAATTTGGGTAGAAATCGTAATCTCATCCCCTCTAATGGCTACAAACACTGTAAAATGAAAAATTAACACAGGCAGAAATCAATGTTTAGTGCTCACAAAAGCTTTGGTCTTCAAACAGCTTCACACTGTGCTTAAGTGGGTGGAAGGAAAGGTTCTGGATCATTGCTTCTGAAGTCCTGCCAGAGAAGAGCCCCTGTTCCCCCTGCCAGCAGGACTGAACAGGAGCTGATCCCAGCCACGCCCACCCTCTGTGTCTCCGTCCCTCGCTGCACACAAGCAGCCTGCCCAGCATCCATGGGAAGGGATCCAACAAATGGCCACCAATATTGGTGGTCCCCCTCGTAACTCATGCTGGGAGGTCCAGATGGATGAGGGCAAAGGAAGTAACTAGGAATAAAGCTGAAGTTTGGAGTGAACAACCAAAAGAAGGAACGTAAATACCCCAAACTCACTTCAATTATTTGAATATATTAAAGTAGGCTCCCTTCTGTCTTAGAGTTTTGGCAAAGGTCCCAAAAGTAGACCTATGAGCCCCTAGTTTAGAGGATGACAAAGACTTTCACATCCTAAAAGGAGGTGCTGGGTCAACTATGCAGGAGATAGCAACAATCTGTGGAGCCCGCTCTATTGGCCTTGGCTCACCACACACCTCCAGATGAGTAAGGGGGAGGAGTCATTTAGAGAGAAGGGGAAAGGGGGGGCGTTCTTCCCCATCCAAAGTTGAATGATGAGGGTTTCAAGGAACCATTTGGAAGTTTGGCAGATATCTCCTAGAGTTTAGTGAGGGAAGCAACTGCCTGGTGACAGAGCACAGAGTGAGAAAGGGCTGCTCAGGGTGAAGGCAAGAACGTGCTCCTTGGAGGGTAAGATACAGGCTCCAGGAAGGAGCCTGCTGGCAGTCATCTTGAAAGGGGCTCTACTCTGAAAGACTAAGGACTGAGCAGAGGTGGAAACCCAGGTTCTGGGGAACAGTGGAGGGGGATGCTGAGTGAGGTTTGGAATAATCCAGAGGGAGAAGCCAACGGAAGTGGTGACTTGTGTCAAATGAACTGTGGCAGGAAGCTCCCAGCCTGATGATTGCCAACGAAACTACTGAAGGGCCCAGAAGAGAAAGAGGCAGACACTGTGCAATGCTACACAAAGGCCTGATGTCACACGGCAACAGAACCGACTCTGGAGAATGCCCTTGTCCCTCAGTCATCTCTCCCTGGGTCTCACGGTGCAGGTCTGTAACAGGAGCTGGCTAGCCTGGGAGAGGGCAGACCACAGAAGGAAGAAGCTGCCCTCACACTGCAGGCCCCAGTTGGGGTGGGGCTCAAACCTCAACTAAATACAATTCTGAATTTTCTATTCAAATCAATGGAACTTTTAAATTACCGACAAGATTGTTCTTGTTCCCAAAAGAAGCATCAAATTAAAGACCTTGCTGAGAACTGATCTAGGGCCAGAAGGCCAGAGAATGGCTTCACAGGGGCAGCAGGAGAAACCATAGGGTTTTACCTACTCAGTCCACTTCCCTCATAAATCCTTATCTGGCATCTAACATTTACCTTTTAAATCCTTTGCCTCATTTGCAAATGAGAAGCGTTTAATTAGAATGGAAACCTTCTCTGGGTGTCTTCTTCCTTGCTCTTTGAATTCCAGTCAATCTCCCAGTGTCCCCAAAATGTTAAATTTAAAGTAAAAAAGAGAATTTAAAAATTGAGTTCATTAAAATTAGATCTTCCTTATCCTCAGATTTTTCTCTACATTAATGGATTTCAAAAATCAATTTCATTAATCAATTTAATCTCTTCCACTAAAGCCCTTGTATTATCTTCTGGACTATTTCCTATAACTTGGTGTTGCATCAACTCTCAAAGATTTCTTTCTCCTATAGTATTTACAGTAAGCCACTGTGTCCTGCGATACCTTCATTGTAGAAAAAAGCAATGCCTTCAGTAATAGTTGCTGGGGAGTAGTGAAGTTTTAGGATATATAAAGGAAACATTTATTTATCTGACTAATTTTGAAAACACATTTTCAATTTCACCTTTTGAGGTGTACTTTTGCTTGCTAATTTGCAGAAGAGATGGGGAGGGGAATACCTATACCTATTGCATGTCCCAGATTCAAGTGACTGACCCCTAAATAAAACACACAGTAAAAGTCATGCTGCAGCTTTGCTGTGGTTGAAAAAGGTGACTAGTTTTCCTCTTGTTGGGCAATAACATTATTATTCAGAGTTTACCAGCAAACATGTAAAATCAGTTTAGTCTTACTAGATGTCTCATTACTCTTATCTGCTATTGAATTCCTCCCAGACAGCTGGGATAATGTTCCAAGGCAGCAAAGGACAGAAGCTGTATATAAGAGGAGAAAGATTTAGCAAGCTTTTGCTGACCTGAATTCAACTCCTAAGTCACGATTCATAATTGCATCTTTAGTCTGCATCACGAAGACCGGAGAACGATCTGAGTTATGGACGTTCCCACATTCATATTTCTTTTGGCTAGTGTTTGATGAAGGCCCAGGGCAGTTCAGCCAACGCTCATCGTGTTCTCCACAGAAGTATATTTATCTCAGCAATAATTTCCACAGCATTGACCACAGCAAGATGGAAATAGCTAAGCTGTCGGTTACCTGAATTTTAGCCAAGTCTGGTGGATACCAACGGAAAACAAATGGCAACCACAAATACCAGCCATCTTTAGGTTTGGCTGTTCTTATAATTAGAAAGAGCTGGCAAACGAATCATGTAAAATGATTAAATAGATCTACAGGGAGTTATAAGATATATTCTACTACAATGACTAACTCATCAATTTCCTATTTAAAAAAGGTAGCACCCAAATTTCACTATATACTGTGGCTTCTGTACACTGTTCATTATGAGATTCAAGGTAGGATGCCATCTGTATGTGTGTGGGGGGGAATGTGAGACCAGCTTTTAATAAGGGCTTCCTGGCATCTAAATCACTCACCCTTTTGGGTGGGCTTCAAGGTACATATGCCTCATCCCAAAGTCTGTCCTAAAATGAATAGGGCTGCTACACCAAGGACCTATATCATGACTTCAGTAATGATACTGTCCACAAACATACTACTTTGAGAAGAAAACTATGGAGGTACATTCATAGGAGAAAAGAGAGCATGACATATTGATCTGTAGGTTTGGTCAGTAATTACTCATGCTGCCTGTGACTTCACTGTGGGCAAATCTAATTGAAAAAGATTTTTGCCCTTTGTGTGGCTTTGCTCTTTGAGAACAGCAGGCAGGGGCATCCTCACCAGGTATTAGAACAACAAGATTTGCAAGCATAACAATGATTATTTAAAAATAATTCAAGACTTGGACCTCATGGGACTGAATGGGAAATCAAATTGAAAAGGCACACAGAAATTAAAAATAAAGACAAGAAAGAATTCTGAATGCCCCTATGATGGGAGAGGAGAAACCTCTCTTTAGATGCACATAACAACTTGCATCTTGCTGGGAGAGATGCTATAAAGCCAAGCCAGTATTCTACATCACTGGGAGAAACAATAGTTTCTTTTCAGCTTTATTATTAAACATACTGCTTTTCAATTAGATACTTTAATTAACATGGAATTAATACCCTGGTTTCTCTTTCTAGCCTTTTTATACAACTGAACTTTGCAGTTGTACAAAAGAGAACTGCTGGGTTTCAGCACCACATCAGTTTTTGTAACAGTGAAGCACTGGTATATTGGTATCATTTGTTCAAAGTGAAAATAAACCAGCTGGCTACTCCCCAACACAGGACCAGAACTAACCCTGACTAAGAACATCATATGATGAACTGGACGCATTACAGGCCCTGTGATGCCAACTCTCCTTGAATCATGACACAGTGTGAGACCCGAAAAAGGATGTAGAGCTGATTGATTTCTGAGAGATTGGAAACTTGAGTGAGCTTAGGCCACCCTGCGCTGCTCTTTAGCCTACCACCTGTTTGATCGCTATAAGCAAAAATATCTCAGATCTAAGCTGTTGACTCTTCAAGTTAGCACACCTGCATCTTACAGCATCTTAAATTCTCTCAGCAGCAGTGCCTTATAAATGTTTAGTCATTTCATTTTTTCATCTTCCAACTTTGCTTCTCTTTCATCTAAGCACTGGAAGGCTGCATGATCTGCTGACCCAGACACAAGATCTAGATGTGTCTTCTACATACGGATATCTTTTAGCCACCTAATTCTTTACTTGCATGTGCTGCAGTACTTTGTCAAGAGAGGAGTCTAAAAAAATCCTTCTGCTCCTCCCCAAATGACAGACACAAAAATCTTATCTGCATGTTCTGAGGGAGACTGGAAGTGATTAAGAAACATTATGTAGCATGGGAGAGCAGAGGCACTGATTTCTAGACACAAAAGATGCGGAAAAGTCCATGAGCATGTGGCCCGGGGAGGACGGCTTCTCCAAAGATCTGAATTTGCAGATGTAGTTTTCTCAGACCAGATGCTTGAGAAGCAGGTGTATTCTACAAATAGAAATGGGAAGGGCACTAATGATGGGTGACCAAGGCCACCAATGACCAAGGCAAATGCAGTCCTGGGAAATAACTGCTCAGAGTGACCTTGTTTCTCCAGAGAAGGCACTAAGTCAAAGGGTGGATGGCTCTACTGTTGTTACGTTGTATTTAGATTTCTACTTATTCTCTCTATCAGGAATGGCACGGGGAAGATGTGCCATGGGAGTTCTTTCCCTCTCCCTCCTCCAGAGGGCCTTTGCTCCAGTCAACTTTCTCTGTGTTTATAGTGCTACCTTGTTTGATAAATGGTCTTTAGGAATATCAATGAAGATATCAATATGTGAGACCACACTTAAAAAGGAAGGGTGGGGAGGCTCTCTACACAGAGAACTACACAGAGAAACACTGAGAAAAGAAATAGCAGAGGATATTAACAGATGGAAGAGCATACCATGCTCATGGCTGGGAAGGATCAACATTGTTAAAATGTCTGTTCTACCCAAAGCAATCTATAAATTTAATGCAATCCCCATTAAAATATCAATGTCATACACCTTGAAGATCTTGAAAAAATAGTTCTACATTTTGTATGGAACTGGAAAAAATCCTGAATAGCCAACACAACTCTATGAAATAAGAAAAAACCTAGAGGCCTCATTTTACCGGATTTTAAGTTAAACTACTACAAGTCTATTATGATCAAAACATCATGATATTGGCATAAAAATGGAGGCAGGGAACAGAACAGAGAACTTAGAGATGAAACCAGTCCCAGGTGACCACCTGATCTTTGATAAAGCAAAAAAAAGCACACATTGGGGAAATAATCCCTATTTAATAAATGATGCTGGGAGAACTTGTTAGCCACTGGTGAAACAGTGAAACCTAGACCCACACCTCTCACCACTTACAAAAATTAACTCATGATGGGCAAAAGATTTAAACCTAAGATACAAAACTACAAAATCTCTAGAAGAAACTATGGGAAAAACTCTTAAGGATATTGGTCTTGGGAAACAATTTATGAAGAAGATCCTGAAGGCAATTACAACAACAAAAATAATAAATGGAATTTGATCAAGTTAAAAAGTTTCTGCACATCTAAGGACACAATCAGCAAAGCAAAGGGACAACCTTCAGAATGGAAGAAGATATTTGCATGCTATGAATCTAATCAAGGGCTAATAACCAGAATCTATAAAGAACTCAAGCAAATCAACAAAAAAAGAGCAAACAACCCTATTAAAATCTGGGCGAGAGACATGAATAGAATCTTTTCTCATGAGGATAGGCAAATGGCCAACAAATTAATGAAAAAATGCTAATCATCTCTAATTATTAGAGAAATACAAATCAAAGACACTTGGAGATATCACCTAACCCCAGTGACTATGGCCCATATCACAGGGTCTCAAAGCAACAGATGGTAGTATGGCTGTGTAGAGAAGGGAACATTCCTACACTATTGGTGACCATACAAGCTAGTACAGTCTTTATGGAAAGAAGTAGGGAGAGTCCTCAAAGTACTAAAAGTGAACTTTCCACTTGATCCTGCAATCCCATTACTAGGTATCTACCCACAAGAAAAAAGAAATCACTTTACCATGAGGACATATGCCCTTGAATGTTTACAGCAGCTCAATTTATAATTGCAAAGATGTAGAAACAACTCAAGTGCCCTTCAAAACATGAATGGACTAATAAAGCATGTATTTCACAGAATACTATTTAGCCATAGAAAAGATGGAGATTTTGTACCCTTTGTTATAACTGGGATACATTTAGAGAACACTCTCCTTAGTAAAGTAGCACAAGAATGGAAAAACAAGCATCACGTGTACTTGATACTAATCTGAAACTTGTAGATTAATAGGACACTCACATGAGAGAAAAACCTAATTAAATCCAAGAAGTGGGGAGGGAATTGATGGGTTCCCACTCAGTTGGAACAGTGTGTGAGAATATGGCACACTTCCTAGATGTAGGACACAATTACATCTTGGACTTTACCTTACAAATGCAAACAATGTAACCTACTTGTGTGTACCTGCATATTAACCTGAAATTTAAAAAAACAAATAAAAAGGGAGAACTGGGATGAAATACCCTCAGCACAGAGAAACACAGGTAAAGAACTCTCAACTCAGAGAACTTGGTGTCTGGGGTTGAAGATACGCTGGTTTGAGTCTGTGATGAGCAGATTTTCAACCTTGGTAAAGTGTTGTCATAGTGGCTTTTTGTTACAAGAGCCTCAAACAATATCAATGCTTAATTTCAATATATCATATCCATTTATAGGAGTAGCTCCGTAAATAGGCATGTGTTTATATACAAACATATGTAAATAACTGTCTCAAATGCCAAAGGTTGTCTATCACTTCCAAAAGATAATTTTTGTTTCTGAATAGTTTAAATGAAACAGAACCACATTTTTATTCTCCTTTGTAAAATATATGAAGACGTCTTGACTTATTAATCCAATGAAGTGCTGGGGCCTACTACAGTGGTTTCATCCTGAAAATCCTATCACTTGGACTTGGAGCCCTGAGATGGTTTCTTTGTGTTCCCAGATGAAAGCTCCTACTCTCCATAGTTCTCTCCCTTCTGTGGCCCTTTCCAACAGCTTCTGTGGAAACTACTGTGATTCTAACTATTTTTGACTCCACTCTCCTGATCAATGGACTGTGATCTCTTTATGATACAGGGATGCAGATTGGCAAAGATAATTTTGGGGAAGAAAGGTTATTGTGCAAACTTGCCTTAACACACATTAAAATGCAGAATAAGGAGAAAATAACTAAAACAGCATTCATTGGGTCAGGGAAAGAGGTGCACAGCAATGAACTCAACAGTTAAGAGTTGAGTACACAGAAAAGCAGCGGGCATATGATAAGCCTACTTTATTTTTAACATTTATTTTTTTATTTTTACATATTGTAGGTATTCAGGGCAAGTGCAATTTAATACAAAATACTTAAATGTGTATATAAAAAGGTAATATAATTATCTCTGGGTGGTATTATTATGGGAAGTTGGTATTTTCTTGGACTTCCATTACTTTTGTGAAAAGTAACCAAAAAAAAAAAAGAAAGAAACCCAGGAAAAAGACTAAGTATAAAATGGTAAATCACTAAGTGGTAGAAATACTTGAAATCAATAAGAAAAGAACTTAACAGCCTTATATATATATGTAAGCCCCAAATGAATGTTAGAAAGGCTGAATAATAAGAGTAGTAAAATTACTGTGTTGAAGATGTAAGAATAAGCATAAAAAATGTTTTACCACATTGGAAAAGAAATTAAAAACCCCCTCTAAGATATAGTTTTATTAAATTGGCAGTGATTAAAAATAACTAATAGCAGTGAATCTAATCATTTGGATATTCCCATATATTGCTATACTATAGGCCTAAATCCTTGATTTGAAATCTATGGAGATATGCTTCAAATTTTGTAATTCTTTAGAATTTGGGAAAGGAAAAAGGCTCACTCACATATATGAAGTCGCCAGGTGAAGGGTAATCACGCCATAATCAAACATATTAATATTTCCTCAGTTAAACATATAAATATTCATAACAGGTAAATGGCCTCATTTTTTTGTTGATGACAGTTTGGTTGCAAAATGAATTCAGGTTAGATTTTTACAAAATGAGTTACGAACAAATTTATAGCTTTTAGAGGGTCTTGGATTTTGAAATTGCTGATAAGGAATCTGAACTGTCCATATAATCTTCCTGAAAATCAATTTGGCCATATAACTATAAATTTAACCTTTATGGGTTCATACATTTTGACCTATTTCTAGGAGCAACAAACTAGAAGTGCAGAAAAAGAGTTATGTTCAAAGACGTTTGCAGTAATTTTGCTTATGACAATAAGAATGGAATTGTCATCAAAATATACAAGAAAATAATGGCTATATTATGAGACAACCAAATAAAGTGGTGTTATGGTGGCCATAAAAATCATTTTGAGGATGCTTAATGACGCAGAAAAAGGCTCATTATTTATTGTTGAATGATAAATAATAAAGACATAAAACTTCATACTCAGTGTGATGCCAATTAGAAACACACATATTTGTAGAAAAAAGAAAAACATGCCAAAATATGAATGGATTATAGCTAAACACTGGAATCACAAGTGATTGTTATTACATTATTTATAAATGTCTTTTAAGTTTTCCATAATGAACAGGTAATGCTTTTATAATTAAAGTTATTTTTTATATAGGATTTATGTTATTCATCTCAGTACATGTATTTATATCTGAGTTCATTGTATAACTCCCAGCAGGAGATTCAACAAGTGTAGACAGAGCAAACGACTGGCTGGCTCTGATCTGGCCACCATCACTGTCTGGGAGGAATTTGGCTCCTGGTTCTGAGGATCTGAAGGAAACTGCTAGCTCCTTCGCTCCCTGTGGGGGCAGGAAGGCAGGGGGACAGCTACTCTTCATGAAATCTCAGCAATCACTTACTTGACACCTGCTGAAAAGCTCATCACAGGGAAGAAGAGCCCATCTGTGTTGAAGTTCTCAAACATCCCCTGCACGGGCTGCCCGTTGATGCGGAAAGAGATGCTGGGCACTCCAAGGTCAAGGCAGCAGCTGACCACATCATCCGATTTCAGGAGGTGTTGGTTGATGGAGGCCACAGCTCTGGGTATCCGGCCTGGTGGAGAAGGAACAGGAAGAAGGCTGTGGCACTCTGGAGGCACTTAGGGCCTCCAGTGTGAGGTGAGCAGGTATGATGGGCACACAGGAGGTCTGGATGGGCTATTGCATTTGAAATGCAACTTTGCTCTCCTTGGGAGAACTGAGCAAAGAGAAATGACTCCCTACACTGGTAAATGGGCAGACACTGCCATGCCTGAGATGAGCCTCTGGGGAAACTCTCAAACTGCTCAAAATGACAACTAGTAAGAACTTAACCTGCTCGATCAAGGCTTGATCAGACTCTGGCCTGATGTCTGAAGTGACAGAAAGACTGCTTTTCCTAGCACAGGTCCTCTGAGGGAGGGGTGTGTGTGTCCCTCTAGTCATAGGTGCCCCTGTTTCTTCTATTTCCTCCAAGAGGGAAGTCTACTCTAGAGTTGGAAATGGAAGCTATCCAAGGGAAGAATGGCAAGGTCTAGCCATTAAGCTATTATCATTGTTTACAGATTTGTTTTAAATAACTATATTATTTAAGATAAAAAGGGAAACATTGTCAGTTATACTCTGTATTGTCAGTTAATACTCTGATTAAAACTTCTTTTTTCCGTACCTCTTTTGTAAGCTTGTGTATTATTTCCTGACTTAATTTAAAGGAGTGAGAAATTGACCTCTCTGCTTTTCTGTCTCATATCATCACATTCTGGAAATTCTGAAAATAAATGATCATAACCACTCCATCCATCCACCTACCAGGGTTATGTTTCTATTGGGAAGAGAGCAATAAAGGGGCAGAAGGTAGGTATTAAAATAGGGTTTCAGGCAAAAGATAAAAAGTTTTGAATTTTTTGTAAAGATGAGATCTTGCCAATGTTACCCAGACTGGTTTCTGATTTCTGGCTTCAAATGATCCTTACGTCTTAGCCTCCCAAAGTGTTGGAATGACAGGCATGAGCCACCATACTTAACCATTTCTTGATTACTTAAGCAATATACATCCATTATAAATGTTCATTTATACAGAAAATTATAAAAGCGTAATTCCATAAGCATGCATCTGGTTATACATACACATTTTTTAATCCAAACTGTGATATAATAGGTTTTATCCAAATTGTGACACTGATCTTGTTTTTGTGTACTAATTATATCAAAAAAATTCTATTATTAAGTAAAATGTTCATTGGAAACTTGATTTTACTGGCTTCATAATACGCTATGAAGAGGTAATTTTTTTTTTTAATTTTATTGAATGGTAACTATGTACATTAATGCACTTCTGGGGTACAGTGTGGGGTTTTCGCATGCAATCCGAAAAATACTTCCATCAAACTGATCAACATAGCCTTCATGTCATTTTCTCAGTTATAGTTTTAAAACATTCTGAAGAGGTAATTTTTAAAAGGTCCTCTCTTCAAGGTTGGTTATTTAAAATTTTTGGACACGTACCTTTGCTATGTAAGATTCCTAAACTCAGTTTAGAACTATTTAATGGTTTCAGTGGTTGGTGCTATTCCAGTCCAGGTTGAACATATTTAATCTGAACATTTAAAATGCTGCCGCAAGGGGACAACTCCCCACCTGACCTACTGCGATGGGTCACGGTGAAAACACAGTGAACACTTGCTTTCATGCATGAAATTATTAAGAGTATTGCATAAGATTATCAGGCTATAAGGAATATATGAAAATAACGAATTTTGTGTTTAGACTTGGGTGCCCTTCCCAAGATATCTCATTATGTACATAAAATATTCTTAAACCTGAAAGAAGTCTGACATCCAAGTCTGACTTCCTGGTCCCCAGCATTTTAGATAAGGGATATTTGACCTGTAATAGACAGTAAAGCTACTATATTTTCCTTAATTAAAAAAAAAAGATTAGGTAGCTCCTACTAATTATTTCTGGTGATCGATGAGGTCATATTGCATTCCCTCCCATCCTTCCACAAATTGTGCGGAGGCTCTAGTCTGGGCCAGATACAATGCCTGGGGCTGGGGTATCTAGGGCAGGAGGCCCACTCAGTTCCTGTCTTTAAGAGGTCCATAGTCTGGTGTTATGGACATTTACATAAAAAATGACAATATAGAATGAGAACCGTTGGAATGAAGGTGTGTGTGAATGTCTTCTAGAGGTAGAGGAAGGTGCCAAGTCTGCCTGGGAGCATGGGACAAGTTGAGACTTGGAGAAGGAAATGCTCATTAGATGAGAGAGAGAAGAAAGAGCAAAAAGGGTGGATGACACCTTTGCAGAAGACCTAGAGTTGGGCACTCCTGCTTGGCGAACGTACTCAGAGCATGTTGGCAAATTAGCCTGGGGTGGCCTGCGTTTCTGTCTTCATAACTTTCATATCTTGCTTCATTGCTGAGAAAGAGGAACAAGTTCCTCACTATAGACCTATAGTCAAAATTATTTAAAAACAAAACCAAACTTGAACCAAAGTTGAAGACTGCATGGATTTGACAGCTCTCAAATTTTTCCATCTGAGGAGACTGAGTATGCCTAGGCTGGCCATAGAGCACTGTATGGAGTTTAGCGATCCCAGGCCCCAAGACCACTCTTCCTTCTGTTCATGTCTGTGATGACAGCAATCTGTGACATTAAAACTCAGCAAAGCTTGCTATAATTGTCTGACTCTTAACATTTATTTTTCCTTAGCTGGGCACCCGTAGCTCAGTTAGTAGAGTGCCAGCCACATACACTGAGGCTGACGGGTTCAACCCCGGCCTGGGTCAGCTAAACAACAGTGACAATTCCAAACAAAAAATAGCTGGATGCTGTGGTAGGAGCCTGTAGTCCCAGCTACTTGGGAGACTGAGGCAAGAGGTCAGAGAATCACTTAAGCACAAGAGTTTGAGGTTGTGCTGAGCTGTGACGCTACAGCACTCTACGGAGGGCAACATAGTGAGACTCTGTCTCAAAAAAAAAAATTTATTTTCCCATTAAAATCAATTTCTTCTGCATAATTTTTTTTATTAGTCTAACTTCTAGAAAATATCACTATAATCATTTGAATAAATTCTAACAGGTTTCTGTGAATTTGGGAACTTTAAGAAATAATTGTGATGCTACACTGGACAGTTACCTTGAAAAGTATTCAGGTATCTTGCTGAATGAAAACACAATTATAAGGCTCTTTGCTTTCCTGAGAATTACGTAAACTAGGGCCTGACTGCCAGTGTTGAATTGTGACATTAGTGTGCTCTCAGATTTCTCTGTTGGCGTCTTTGCTGGTCTGAGCCTTGGCCACCAAAGACGAGAGCAGCTGAGCAGTTTCCACAGGGAGGCTTTTCATCTACAGCTGAGCTTTGACGCCATCACTTTGACAAGCTGAGTTCTGTACTTTATTTAGACTTTAATACATCATAGCAAGTTCCTTCCAGAGGAAAGACAGCTGAGAGAATTTCTCCTGTCTGTTCTCACTCTCCATGGAAAACCACCCCGGTAGAGCAATTATGCCTTTGTGGTAAATGACACTGCCTTTTACCTCCCCTGTTCTGGGCTCCAAAAATAAGTTTCCTTAAGAACACTTGCTAAGTTCATTTACAGGCAAATTGAAATCATAGGCTAAGCCTATTTTTAAAGCACATACAGTAAAGGACATAGAGTCCTTACATTACAAATATTATCTGGAAACTAAAGAGAAACTTGGTAATTATGGTATATGGAGTGGATACTTAGCAAGTGCTTAGAGCAGTGTAATGGGAAGACGGAATAAAAGAGCCCATATTATATGATAGTTACATCATAAAATGTCATCTGATGAAGTCTATCTCATTTTAAAATGTGAGTAGTGTGAAGAGTTTGAAACTGGAAAATGATAGAAGCATGGGATTGTTTCTTGCACACTCTGTTTTGTAAGTCTGCTCCCATCTGAAGAAAGCAAACTCTACTCGCGTGGGGGCTCTTGAGGCTCCACATGAGCAGGAAGGGTCCTGTATCCTCATTTAAATGACACGTGGATCCATCCACCTGATCTGTAATGAGGTATCACAGGGGAGTGGAAGGAGCCTTGGAGTCATATGGAATTAATTTCAAATCCAAACTCTATACTTGCTACAGGAATTGTGGGCTATTGGCTCAGCTTCTCCATCTGAAAAATGGGCACAGTGGTGCTGTAAACAGAGTTATTTGCAAGGTACCATTATTATTCCTAAGACTTTGATAATACAAATGAATGATGTCCTCTGTACCACATCAGAGGCAGTATAGTATAGTGACATAGTAACATTTCTAGAGCCAAATTGCTTTTGAGACCTGGCTCTGTCATTTAGTAGCTGTATAACTTTGGACCAGTAATTTAACTTCACAGACCCAAATTACCTCACCTGTCAAATGAGGATAATAATAATGTCTACCTCATAGGGCCGCTGTGAGTTCTGAATGAATTATTCCCTGTAGAAGAGTGTCTGACCCACTGCAATCTACAGCAACTGCTATTATTGTTCTTGTTTTTTTAACTCCCCAAACCTTCATTACTAAGCTAACAGTAGAAATCTTGCCAGAAATATTAACTTTTGCAATATTAGAAAAAAGCATGGAAATTTAGAAATTTAGAGCACTGAGGGCAAAAAATGATTTAAACCATACTCTCCTTATTAAAAGATAGTGTTAAAAATGTATACTTTTAAATAGGTTTAATGCACTTGACTCTTTTTAAACAATCAAGAGACATGTGATGCTGTAGAATGAAAAGGCGAACTTTCATCAGAGGGTTTGTCTAAGAGCAGCCTCGACTGCTGTTTAAGATATTAGTAAGTGTGAATAATCCTGGAGAACACCCTCTGAGAGAGGCCAGTGGTTGCTGCCTCTGAAAAAGAATAGAAATGTCCTGATTTAGAGGCTCAGGCCTATCTGAAGGGCCCAGGAAGCTAGAAAGGCCATTCTAAACATAGCATTTTAAGATATATATATAAAAAAAGAGGCCATTTAATCATATACTGCAAATCTTTAAATCAATGTATAGATATATTACTGCGGGCTTTAGTCCCATCCGAGGGGTCACTGGAAACACAGTGCTCATGTGGGCACTGCAGAGCTGGGTGCTATAATGACAACACAGGTGTTTAGGCTTTGGGAATGAGAGGGGATTCAAAGCCATAGAATTGTGACTGTTCCACAGTGACTCCTTAGGGCTTCTCCATGTAACACTGGGGAGGGGAAGGGCTGAGTCCCAGTGGGCTGTGTTTTCACAGACAGACCAATGTAGGGAGACAGGTGAAGTCCCCGCATGCCAGTGTGATTGCAGAGCTAAATCATGTTGAGATACGAAGTCGTAACAAACCAAGAGCTTACAGCAGTGTAATGGGAAGACTACTGGAATAAAGGTGCATATTATGTAACGGTCACGCTATGAGAGGTCCTCTGATTAACCAGACCTCCTTTAAAAATGGGAGTAGTTGAAGAGTTTGACATCAGGAAATGCAGCTTTACTCCATTTATTTGTGGTGGTACTACTCATATTTTAGAAAGGTGAATCCTTTTGTTTATTCTAATTTTGCCAGGAAAAAGTGTTCAAAGGGACAGGAAAGTATTCTTTCTTCATATCAAGCTGCTCCCAGCCAGTGCCACACTGGAGGCTGCCCTGAGCCAAATTCACTCCCAATTGCCGTCCTGAAGGTCACGTGGAGGCCGTGTCAGGGCCGGGAAAGTGATGCCATCCCACAATAGAGCCATTCCTCCAAAAATGAAATCCCAGTGGCTGAGTTGACCTAGGATTCTGGAGGGAGGATTGGGCAGGTTTGGGGAGGGAGATGTTTCCACAGCTGATGCCTTGAAAGGACCTAGTAAGCCTGCCTTCCCCTCACACAGAGAACAAGGATGCTGCTTGGAAACTTCTTTTCCCATGTACCATGCCACTGGGGTAGTTCTAAGCTGGCTACTTTCACAGTCTTTTTTTAAACTTATGAATTGTTTATTTCTGGAATTTTTAAAAAATTAAATCATAGCTGTGTACACTAATGCAATCATGAAACACAATGTGCTGGTTTTACATACAATTTGAAATGTTTTCATCAAACTGGCTTTCATAGCCTTCACAGCATTTTCTTAGTTATTGTTACATGTGAAATCCACTAGGTGTAGGATATAAATGACTTTCACGGTCTTGAATGAAGTGCTGCGAACTCCGGATTTGGTCTTTTAGACTATGGTTGACTTCATGGACAATAGGGGAAGGGAAATCATATTTCCTGTGTGTTAGGAAGAAAAGCCTTATATTTTCTTTATTTTATCTGCAGAAAATGAGTCTCTGAGAAGTGAAGTCACTAGCCCATGTTAAAAAAAATACTCAATGTCCAAATAAAGATCAAAAGCCAAGTAGATGTCCAAAGCCACAAAGCCATGCTCTTTTTCCTTGACTCTCTCCAGTAGCAAAGTGTTAGGGCACCGTAATTCTTTTCAACTACAGAAAAATCTATTGTAATCTACTAAGTATGTTAAAGACAATTTCAACATTAATTTTTTCACATAGATAACTTGAAGGTTAAAGAACCTGGGCATCTAAATCTCAAGGAAAAGGTGGAAAATTGTTGTGACCACTTTTTACCCTCTTTCACCACCCACCATTCCTTCCTGTAGCAAGTTGGAGTGCTATTTCCTCTTCATTTCTTCATCAGACATTACCCTTTTATCAGTCTGAAATTCACTGCTGTCCTGATGGGAGTCATTAACAGAAACTTTATGTTTTTGGCTGGAGCACACACCAGTATATTTACTGACACTGTCTTCTGGAAGATACGTGCTCCTGTGTACTCGTTGGAGAAGTCAGATGATGCCAAGACCCGAGGAAACTTTGGGTTTTAGTGAGAAGGAAAGGTCTAAGTCTTGTAAATACTGGTTTCTACCTATCTTATCAGATGCTAGAGATGGAGGTATGAAGTCCTTTGAATGTGCCTGTATGACATTATATCTCCAAGTGTGAGTGATGTTCAGACAGCCAGTCAACTTTTGAAAAGCTGTGTCATCAGCCTTCTTCCCTCTGGAAGAGCCTAGAGCATCCAGCTTCTTTGCCTTCAGCATGGACAGGGTGGGAGGGATGAGGGAGAAGCTGGGCCAGTGTACCCTCCTGGAGTGATGGTTCAGGGATCTGTGCCTGGATAGCAGCCCTTTCATGGATACACCATGAGTGGACTCCCTGCCTCCAGCCTCACTGATGTATTCCTTCCTAAAAAATCTACAAAAGGATCCAGGAATATAGTACATGCCATGCTGTTAAATTTTCCTTTAAGAAAGCTTGGTTTATCTTTGAGACAAGAGGGTAGCGTGCTTCATATTTGCTTAGCCAGTCTCCATGCAGAATGCTCTTCAGGTCCCTCCGGGGCTGCAGAGAATGCCCCGGGGAGGTGGTGGTGAGATGACAGGACGGGCATGATCAGCAGTGTTGGGAGAATTTTCACAAGTCAGCCCCTGCTGCTCCTTCACAGATTCACACTTGATCTTAGCCAAAGGCTGAAGAGTGATCCCTCAGATATGTAATCCTACCAAACTCAAGACTTGCAAGTGGGTGTGAGCACAGTGAGTCTTTCTCCCCAAATCACTCCCCCAGAGACAGCTTTCTGAGAACCTCACAACATATGGTGATGACCTGAGCTGTGGTGATGACCAAAGGCCACTACAGTGGAGACACAGACTCCGTGGCTCCATGATGAGACTCTGAGAGCAAAGAAGGGAAGATCCACCAGCTTCCATGAAGAATTAGAAAAGGTTAAGTTGGGAGGATGAGTCAACAACAAGACGACTTTCATATCACCCTAACCTGTCATTCTGCCATTTTGCTGTTGCTTTTATCTGGACCATACTGTCCCCTGGGACACACAGAATGTGAAGACGGACTTTCTCATTCTTCCTTATGGGAATGACCCAGGGTAAATAAGTGAACAAATAAATGTTTACGGTCTTCCTAAATGTTTAAAACTGTTTACACTGAATGTAAAAACAGCACAAAAAATGATCAAAAAATTACCTATACTGACCAATCGAAAATAAAGCCTAATTGCAAGATGCAAGAAATCAGGACCTGAATTGACCTGATTGTCGGCATCAGGCAATCAGGTTTAGGCCAGAAAGCTAAAGGAAGAAGAAATATGTGATGAGTTATGCAGTTTCCAGTTACAAAAGAAAATACTAACATGTAGGTTTGTTTTGTAGAGACAAACGTTCCCCTCATACTGCATTTGAAGAAGAATGGGTGTCATGGTTCTTTACGTAAGAGGCAGGCAGCATAATGCTTACATAAGGTGTTTCCATAAGGGACACAATATCTCAATTGCATTTTGCAAAAGATACAGGAAAGGCATACTTTGGACAACAGACAGGAGAGGCAGGGCTCTTGTTCTAGGTGAGAGTCTTGCACTTGTCACCCAGGCAGAAGCCAACCCATTCCTCCCCTGGCATGGGCCATGGTCATGATAGCAAAAAGCATTGATATTTATGTAGAAAAAAAAAGAAGCCTTGAATTCAAGAGTTTCAACGCCTATCATGTGTCAGGAACTGATTCAGAGATCTTGTAAATTGTATCGTGAAGTGGTAAGTTGTAGTGATGAGATTATGGACTTGTGGTCAGATCTGGATCCTTTGCAGTGTGACTTCAAATAAACTACTTAACTATCTTTGTGCCTCAGTTTCCACATTTGTAACATGAGGTCAATATTTTCTACCTGAAGAGGTTATTGCAAGGATAAAATGAGAGAAAAATGTACAAAAAGTATGTAACTCACTGCCCTGTAAATAAATGCTGAATCCCTGTCTGCTTATATAATCCTACAGTCCGGTACAATGAGGACAGTTACACCCACAGACACTGAGCTTGACTCTGAGCTTGGGAAAAGTCAAGTGATCTCCACTAGATGATAAGGCTAGGAGCTATCGAGTAATGGCACAAATGAGTCTCATTTAAATCTGATATTCTATCAGGTTATCAACTAAAAAGTGTTTGATTTCCTTAACTATGAAGTCTGACAGCTAATACATGTCTCTCTCTGACATTTTACTTTAACCATTCTTTTTTTTTTATTGTGAAGGTATGCCCTCATTTTTTTGAATGGATATTTTGGCTTGTGATTATCTTTTAATTTTTTGAGAGCAATTTTTGTGAAACCACGTATAAGTAAAAATTTCATATTATTTTTGAATCGGAGTTCCATCACGGCACCACTGCAGCACAGATAGCTTGAAATGTTAATGAAGTGTTTGGGATAGATGTGGCTAAGGAAGGAACAGCATGTTGATGGGTTGAAAAGTTCTGTTTTGGTGATTTCAATCTGGAAAATGAACCACGTGGGTGACCTAAAACCAAGGGGGATAATGATGAGTGGAAAGCTGTACGTGTGAATTGGCAATAAGGTTTGACATTACTGTTTCAATAATACTAGACCATCTGAAACAAATCAACAAGGTAAAGAAGCTGGATAGATGGGCTCCCCCTGAATTCGACGAGTGCCAGAAAAGACATTGTTTTAAAGCTTGCCTTTCTTTGCTGTTGTCATGTAAAGACAAACCATTTCTACACCATAGTGTTATGTCTGATGAAACACGGATTCTTTTTGACAATTGCAAGCATTCAGCACAATGGTTGGATAAAGACGAAGTGCTGTAACACAGTCCCGAGTATTCATCAAGAAAAGTTAATGTCCGTTTGGCGGTCCAGGGCTGGTCTTACCCACCACAGCTTCATAAATCCTTGTCAGCTGATTACAGTGGGTATCTCCTGCAGCCAATTGGGCATAACAAGGATGCTTATCATTCGCATGCTTATAACCAGACAAGACTGGTCGACAGAGACAGGCCAATCCTCTCGCAAGACAACGATGGTGCACAAACAACACTGTTTAAACTACAGAAGCTGGACTTGGAAACTGTCTGTCTTCCACTGTATTCATCAGACTGGGCACTGACTACCACTTCTTTCAGGTTTTGGACCACTTCTTGTGAGGTGTAATATTCGATTCTCAACAAGCTGTGGGAAATGCCTTCTGCAATTTCATCGCCATTCGTTCTCTAGCTTCTTCGCAGCTGGTGTACACAAGCTGCTGTTAAGATGGCAAAACTTGATTGATAGTTGAGGCACAAACTTTGATTAATTGCACTGTTTCTTCTTTGAGATATAATAAACTTTTCATGTGAAATCAGACACTTCATACTTAATGACCTAATATTAATTGAGACTCTTGAATCTATAGCATTTCAACTGAATGTGACAATTTCACCTTGTATAATTTGAACCTCAGTAATTTCCAGTGAAAGGTTAGGGGCCCACGCTTTGGCAAGGTACTCACCTGACCAGAGATGAAGGCCATCAAAGCCATAGGAGTACAGGTCATCGCCAACACCATTGCCTCCCCATCCTTCTCCACCTCCTGGGTACGGTGCATAGCCTGAGGAAGAGGCCCAGCCCACCCGCAGATGCGTGGGCTCCGCTGTTAGGAAGGGGTCCACCTGGTCGATAATCAGCTCAAAGTACCACTTCTTATACTGGGCTGAGCCCTCAGCAACTCCCAGGAAAATGTTCGGCCGGATACTGAAATGAAACATGGGGCACATAGCGTTTAGAGACCCTTAAGAACTGAGAGAGCAATTTGAAACAGACCACAGGAGACACCAGACCACGTAATGCCATGTTTTTCACAGTGTTTAGAAGTAGGAAAAGCTTGGAGCCTTAGAATGACTTTTTTAATATTCCATTCAAGGCAACCTGCATTCACTGAGTGTCAACCATGAGCAATGATGCTGAACACATTACACAGGGTTTTGTGATTACAAACCTTTGTTTCTTTCTGCACATGAAAGAAATTACTTGCTTTCCAGCTTCTGCTCACTTGGTCTAAGCATTCTCACTTTCCTAACAGCTGTTTTGTTACTTGGGCTTTATTAATAATAAGGAACTCTCAAAACCATTAAGAGGTGACCTTGTTAAGGGCAAGAAGTTCTAATGTATCCAGCAAAGTGGATAAAATCTTATGACAAACCCCTTAGACTTTTTGAGTTTGCAATCATGCTCTTAGAGATGCAGCATTTGGGGGCTGGAGCTGTGAGCTATTTTGGGTGGGCAAGGAAAAGGCATCTTAGCGCCAAGAAGTCAGTGTGATGGCTCAGGTCTGGGGGCTTCGGAGGGGAGGCTCTGTTCTCACTGTGCGTTAGCGTGTGGGCCTAGGTAGAAAGTGGCTGAAGAACCTACGTCTGCCTCACTCAGGCCTGCTGAGTTCACAGGGCTCACAGGGGTGCCCATGTCTGGGACTGCAGGGGCCCATGCTCTTCATCCAGACCCTCGCAGATGGCAATGGGATAAATGGCCATGTGTCAGAGGATGCAAGAAACCACAGACCAACGTGGGACATCCATTCTATTAAGATATTTTAGAACAAAGTTGGTATACTAAAATGAATATACTATAAAGAAGTTAAAAAATTGCGTCCATGTTTAAAATATAACATAATAAGGCACTGCAGGCTAAATTGTTGAGCTCTCAGGTAGCACGTATGCGCTCCATCTGCAGCCACTTCTAGGCAACCACTAGAGAGATTCAGGTAAAGGGCTGGAACACAAGGCCCTCCTCATAAAGAGCATACCTTTGCCTGCTCTTATTTACTTGCATCACTATGAAACTATGAGTAGGTGACTTTGGCGTTCAGATCAGCTCTCTTTGCTGCCTGGAGAGAAGATGGGCAGAACTGCACTTGGCATTTGGGATGTGGGTGGTGGTGGTCTTACCTGGTTACATCATTAATCAGTCGTGTCTGCAGGAGTAAGTTTCTCCGGGGCAGCAAATTGTCACAGATCAGATTCTGGTTGGCTCTCACCGCGACCCCATTGCAGAGGCATAGGGAGCACAGGACATCCAGAACCTGCAGCAGGACACACCCAAACCTTAGGGCCCCCAGGAGGGCACAATGAGCAGAACACATGAAAGAAGCATGAGTGGGGGTTAGATGGTGTGTGGAGAACAAGCTCAGAGCCACAGAAGCCTCACCTTCTTTACCTGGAGGAGTAGGTCATGCTCCAGAGCCTGTTGCTTCTTGGAGAACTGAGGCTGCACTTCCTTCTAGCCCCAAAGCCCTAGACTTGCATCCCTTCTCTGCAAACTATGCATGCTACCTACAGCCACTGTTCTAACACAAGAGGGCAAGAGACTTTGCTATCTAGGTTCATATCCTAGTCAGAATCAGGAATAGGGTAGAATGAGATGAGGCATCTGGGGCACAAAATCCAGGCACTGCTCACTCTTAGATCTATAAATGCAGAGGAGATTGAGAGAAGGCGGTCTGCAGGCCTCAAACGGAAGCTCGATGCTCTTCACCAGTCCTGATGATGCTTAGCACAGAGTATTAGCAGGTATTCATTATGGTGACTCTTAATGAAAAGGCATTTAGATTCCCATTGCGTAAGGTCCTTGCACGCAGGAGGCTTGGAAACCTCGCAGAGGTGGGGCAGTAGCAGGCAGATTCCTGCTGTTGGGTACTTTGCTGTAATAGCATTAAAACTCACGAAGATACCCTTAAGTTCCTAGAAATCAAGTAAAGTATTTTATCTGCTCTCCTCCTCATGTCTGGAAGGACAGCACACCTGCACCTGCAAGAACCCAGGTGGCCCGTGACTCTAAGATGTCCATGACCAGCCACTTCTGCCCTCATTTTCCAGCTGCCTAAAAAATGGGAACAGTCCTGTCTGCTCCCACATGCTGGCCTCACCTCGCCTCTGCCCTCATATTGCACTGCGTCCTCTTTCATTTAGATTTCTTCACTGAAGGCAAACTGTGCTGGGCCAGGCCCTGCTCTTCCCTTCTCCCTCATAGGGAGGGACGTGCAAACAACAGTCGATAAATATGATAGCAGCTGCGAAGTGGCAGCCCCATTTCAGTCTTTCAAAGTAGCCACCAAAGACTCATGCTTAATGGGACTGGATGGCTTCAAGTTGTTGATGGCATTTGTATCCATAATTCATAATCAGTTTTTATCCATAATCATAAACCAGTTTTCTACCTGACTCCCTGAATGTCAATTGCATTCCAGATAAAATAGAAGCACATTTATGGGACAAGCAGGAAAGAATCCTAAAGGCAGTTTTATGGGGGACTTTTACCATTATCATTCTGTGCAAGACATCAACTGTAGAAACTTGAAATCCAGAGGATAATTTCTCACCCTAAGAACCATAGATGGCCAGGAAATCAAATACTTTTCTTCTGGCTTATCATACGTTTTTATCTGTTTTGCTAGGACAGAAATACTGGACTGATAAAAAGGCCCCATAAAAAGTGCACGGCCTAACAGAGGAGTGCCTTACCTATAAATAAATGATACCTCTTGAAGAATCTGGGTTGAATTGTTTAGGCTTTGTTTTAAAAGGCATTTCTCCAGGTGAAACTAAGGAAGTGGGGGTAAACTTCCCATTCAAAAAAATTTAAATGGGTTCTTATAAAAGAGAAATATAGACATAGTCAACCCACCACGGATGGCATGTGTTGTGCCTAAGAGTCATCTGACCTTTCTGATGAGAGGGAACATTCCAGTGGCCTCTGGGAATGCATGGCTGGCCTAGTTCCCTTTGCCTGAGCATAGACAGAGGCTGTACTTTCCCACCTCCTTTGTAGGTATGTGGCATCATGTGACTGAGTTCTGGCCAATGGGAAGTGGCCTGCTTTCTCCTTCTCTCCGGTTAGAAGTAGGGATTCAGCAAAGGATTCCAAAGCGCAAGAGTCCCCCTACTCAAATGTGGGCCAGCAACATTGACATCACCTAGGAATTTGCTAGAAATACAGATGCTCAGATGCCCCAAGATTTACTGAATTGGAGCCTTTCTATTAACACAATCCCCAGGAAATTTTAAGCACATTATAGTTTGTGAAGCCCTCAGGGGAACTTGAAGCTACCAGTTGAAAGGATTTGTAGCTCTGAATAACAGACCACACAGAATGGGGCCTCCTACTGACCAACCTTGGACCATGGCATGAAGAAAAATGAATCTTCACCACGCAAAACCACTGAGAATATGGGGGATTGTTTGTCACAGGAGTTGGGCTTCCTTGGCCAATGGCCCATTCTGTGGTATTCATCTGCTTTTGGTGGTAATCATCTTCATCACTGATGTCAGAGTTCGTTCGAGAGCCTCTCATTTTGCCTTCATCACCCCTTCTGTATCCCAAACCCAGGTTTAGGTGGGGATTCTACTCTGAAGATAAGAATTACACAGTATACATCCATGGGAACAGTGACCGGCTGTTGCATTTTGTCATTAGCTTTCATCTGTAAAAGCAGTCTTATTTAAAAAATGCTAACTATACTCATTCTCTGATTTTTTTGCAGTTTTTTTTTGGCCGGGGCTGGGCAAATGGGGCCAGTGCCCTACTCCTTTGAGCACTGCCCCTTATTCTGTGATTTTTATGTCAAGTCCAGTATTTGAGCAATAAGTGCTCTGAAGCCCCCGAGGAAGAGGTTTTATCCTTCTCATGCATGGGAACCGAGTGGTTGGGAATGCTTCCACAAACTCAGCTCATGTGGGGCTTTTGTAGCAGCTGTGTGGGAACTCGTGGTTTGCTCCCTTGAGGTCTATCTTTTCTCGCCCCAGGCTGTACCTGTGATTTGCAGTTTCTGGGGACCAATGATATTACCATTTTACCATATATTTTTCTCAAAGGTGGCCCCAAATACTGTGAAGCAAAGAAGACAATGAAAAGTATTTATCTGTGACAACTTTGAGCAGGTTTGGAGTAAGGTAGATTTAGGGGCAAGTAGGGAATATTTTATTTTTATTAATAATAGGAGATTATTGGGGGCTGGGTACAGTAGCTCATGTTTGTAATCCCAGCACTTGGGAGGTCAAGGCAAGTGGACCACCTGAGCTCATAAGTTTGAGACCAGCCTGAGCCAAAGTGAGACCTCATCTCTAAAAATAGCCAGGTGTTGTGGTGGGAGCCTGTAGTCCCAGCTACTTGGGAGGCTGAGGCAAGAGAATTGTTTAAGCCCAGGAGTTTGAGGTTGCTGTGAGCTGTGACACCATAGCATTCTACCAAAGGTGACAGAGTGAGACTCTGCCTCAAAAAAAAAAAAAAAAAAAAAAAGAAAATAGAAAATTATTCCATGAAAAAATGATAGGGTGACTGTCAAACTTCAGCAATTATTCTTTTTACCAAACAATAAAATCAGTGCTACTGACATAGTGTTTCCTACCACTGAGAAGGCATCTGTTGGATGAGATCACGCCTGGATAAATATGAAAGTATCCATCCATTCAAGGTGAGACAGGAATGGATCCTGGCTCTCCTCATCCATTCTTTGTGTTTATTAAACCTTCAACAAACATGCATGGATGCCTGCCATGTATAACATAGGGGCTTGGCATTGTGGGGGTTACAAGGACTCCTACAATGAAGGAACCTCTAGCTGGTAAGAGAAATGTATATGTAAAAATAACTATAATGCAAGGCTGGTTGGAACAAACAGTATAACAAAGGATGACTCATACAGATATCAACTGGAATCCAAAAAGCTTCATGGAGTGGCACTGGAGCTAAGTTTTAGATAAGACTAAATGGAGTGGTGCTGGACTAAGTTTTAGGAGATAAGAACTTATATATTTTTAATTGACTAGATAAGAATTTTGATGGGTGCTGGAATAGCAGGAAGTGAGGCGGTATTGAAGTATCCACAAAAGCAAAATCACTGGGAGGTCAAAGGGCAAAGTGCATTCAGAAAAGAGGAAGTGTGCTGCCCCCCCATCCGTTCCTGTCCTTTTCACTCCAAAGACTTTCCCTACAACTTTTTGACTTCAAATCTGATCATGCTTAGATGAGTGGCAATGATTTCCATGCACGAGAGAGAGCTAACAACTGAAATATCTTAGGGAGGAAGTGAAGGTAAATTAATCACCACCATTATGTACAATCTTGATTCTAAGCATGTGATTCGAGGTTTCATGGTACCAAAAGGGGTTTCTCAAACCTAGGAGATGTAAAAACATTTTTAAAAGAAAAATGTCATGGCCCTAAAGAGCACCTTTATAATTATAAAAATTAAAACACAAAATTAAACAATCTTCGAGAACATTTGGATTCTGAAGAACATGTTCACAGACTTGAGAAACACTGGAAAGAATATTAAGCTCTTGGTTCTTGTCTGTCAGTAATTAGCCGTGTGGCCCCTGGAGAATGGCTTAACATCTCAGAGTACATGTCCTGGCCTTCTCTCTGCCTTTGCTGAGTGGAGATACTAATAATTCTATTTCATTGGTTATGCTCATGAAGACAGCAGGAGCTAGCATTTGCTAATAGGTGCATGCCAAGGGGGTGAGGTCAGAGGTTTTTTTTTTTTTTTTTTTGGTCCAGCTGTTTAAGCAGGACAACAGAAGCCACAAAAACAAACTGGCAGTGGGGTCAGTTCCCACCATTGGTATGAGACTAAGTATAAAAATAAACATCAGTTATCATCATTATTATTGTGGTGGCTATTGTTCTAAGGTCCCTTGCGGCTTTAAAATTTTACACACTTTGAGTCACTGTCTCCACAAAAAACTAAAGGAATGGGTTCAAGACTCTTGAAAACCTAGGACTGGAGATAACAGAGCACCCTGGACAGGACATTCCTTGGCATTCTCCAAGCAAAGATGAAGTGTCGCAGTGGGAGTCTGGCCTGTGCTCAGCACGTTCTTTGCGAAACTACCACAAATATGTTGGTGATGATTTGAGCCCGGGTTTCTATTCTTTGGAAATAAAAGCTATCCAATTGAATAATGTCTAAGGAAGATATGAATTCTGGAAAATCAGCCTTCACCAAAAAAATCTATGAAAAAGATAAAAAGGGTTACATCCTTGAGGAGATGCTTATGTATGAAGATCACATTGCTTCAACTGTCACAGCAGTTGCCAGAATCTAACACCACCTCAGCTGGAGAATGAAAGACTGCTTGGCTAGTACACTGATCAGGGATTGATTTCTGGTAAGTACTTCAGCTTATTAGGCCTTAGTCCTCTGTGGAATGGGCAGAGTAGTAATCAACTTGCCACCAAAGTGACATCCGTTAAATGCCTTGTGGCTTTTAGCAGAAAACAGCCAGAACAAAGCTGATTATTTAAGTGCACTGCATGGTATCATCATTAAGAAGCCCCCGGAGTAATGAGACAAGACTGGATTCCCTGTCAAATAGCTTCTCTGACATTTGCATGCAGCTCACAGCTCAGGTGTCACCTGGGTGCTTATCAATTATTCTCATTGCACTTTGCAGACAGGAAGGAACATGTTGGAATATGGAGAAGCTGGGCTGAAGCTGAAGCTGAAGTTTCTTGCCCGCTTTTGATGTACCATATCTGGGAAAGCAATTACAGACCCCACATCTTTCTTTCTTTCTTTCTGTTCTGTTCTTTGCCAATTTCCCACATGCTGAGGCTCATGGCTTCTCTGCTTCCTGTGTAGCCGAGGCTCATTCTCCCAGACTCACGGGACACGTCTCACAAATATAATCCCCTCAAATGACGGTGAGCAAAGAGGGCCAGTGATCAAGGGGTGTTCTCTCCTTTCTGCGGAAACACAGTCGTGGTCCCACATGCCCAGTCATGCCATCAGTTCTGAAATTCACCCTGTCAGCCTCTGCCTATCTCACTGGCTCACTGACTAGTCAGCATAGCAGACCCCCCATGTACAGTGCAGATGCTGACGGATCAGGATAAAGCCATATTTTTAACAGACCTTCCTCTGATCATTATGTCTTAGAGATATCATTTCATAAAAATAGAGGTGTTAGAACTCTAGGGGATCTCAAAATATGGACACAGCATTCCAAGTTAGTGAGGGGGCACTGTCTCCATTGTACAGACGAAGTAACTGAGACCCAAAGTCATATAGCTGTTTTGTTTCGAAGGAAGAGACCAACAGCTTCAGTTCTCTTCTTACTAATGCAGAGATTTATTTACTTTGTTTGGTCTGACTCAAGGTAAACCTGATTTTGTTTAATAACATACCACGTTGCCAAGACTTTGACCCTCTTTTTGGTCAGATTTCTGTGTATCTTCTTGGAACAGCTTGGCATTAGCTGTTTCACTACTCAGCTCCCTAGAGCAGTGATTTTCAACTGGTATGCCATGAAAAAAATTTTTTTTTTTTTATTGAATGGTAACTATGTACATTAATGCACTTCTGGGGTACAGTGTGGGGTTTTCACATGCAATCCGAAATACTTCCATCAAAATGATCAACACAGCCTTCGCCATGAAAATTTTTAAAGATCATTAATTAAATTATTTTTGAAGGAAGTTCAAAGCACAGTAACTATATTCTTTTTCTTTTTACTCTTTTTTAAAATCAACATAATTTGAATGTGCTGTGTGAGTTTAACTATAGGTTCAAGTGAGATTTTAAAAAAGGTTGAAAAACACTTTCCTAGACCATAGGGTGGGAGCCAGTCCTGTGCAGCCGGCCTTGTACAGGGCCCACCCGAGTGCCCCAAGTAAGCTGGTGCTGAGAGCTGATGAGGGTGAGTGGGGCTCACGGAGCTGGTGGAAACCCAGAAAGACCATCCAAGACCCTGTGTGCCTATCTGGCTGTGCGTGTACATGGAGGCAAGGAAGGCCCAGTTTTCCAAAGTTTTTATCAAAATCAAGAAAGAGACTATTCAACATGCTCTGAGTAATACAGTATGGTTAGGAGCGCTGGAGAGGGAGAAGCCACGTGGAGTTGATCACTGCTGGGGTCCTTCTTTACAAACTCACCTTGTGATTCCGTCCGTGCTTATCCAACAGGGAGATGATGGATTTGATGTGGCCCTCGGCTATCAGATTTAAGGCTTCTGGGCTTTCAATCAAGATGCAGTGCAAAACTTCCAAAATACCTACATGGACACCACAAAAATCATTTGGACATTACATAGCCTCCAGAAGACCATAATTTAGAAATCTGAGTGTGAACAAACCATCCTGAGGGGACAGAATATAATCAGTTCTTTGAATCTATTAAATATTGCCAACCAGAAGAAAGATGCATTCATCTCTGATAGACTTCAAGAGCCCCTGGGGGCCGACTGTCCGTAACTGAGAGGTGAGTTTAATTCAGCCCGCATGCCACCTTCCTTTTCCTGGACAAAGATACAATCCCAGGATGTCAAAATATAGAGAAGCAGCTGTAAAGTGAATTTTTAAATTTGATTAAACAAATAATGCTTCAAGTAAAACAGATATAAAAGGAAATGTCCAGTTTATTATAAATTCTAAAGGTCATTTAAGTAACTCAGACAATATTTTGAGTTTCTCCCTAACAACAATTTTTCTAGAAATTATTCTAGAAGTTATTTTTATTTTAGGTGCACTAGCATATCAAACAAACTGTAAGACTACAAAATAAAGGCTATTTGGCCCGGTCTCCTTTTTCTCGGCCTACTGTATAGTTTTGTACACTAAACACAAGGGTAACACTGTGATGAAAATTCAAAGGAAGTAGTTAACTCATAGCTACATTGGTTTAATTAAGAAAATTCCTTGTGAGTCTGTTTTCCTTTTTTTAAATAAAAGTTTGCATAAACTATTCTGAAATTAATCTAGCTCATGAAAGGAGGGACTGAAGAAAAGGGAGGCTCAGGAAGACAGGTGTGTAGGTGGATGGTCCTCGGGGAGCCTTCCTTGGCCAGTCTGTTAAAGCACCTGCCACCTCCAGACTAAGAGAGAAGCATCAAACCCCTTCAGCTTCCCCGAGAGAGGCCTGCACCTGCCATGTTCACTCATCTCAGAAGCAGCAAACTGCTGGGCCTTGCAGAGTGGTCACTTAGAAACAACGACCATTCTCTTGGCTAAAATTCCCTGTAGTCGCCATGAAGGGCTGCAGATATGAACGGTGACTCAGGCAGTGGGTGGGGATAATCATTTTCCCTTCCACTCCACAGTCATCCTTCCATCCTGCTTCTAACCAGAACAGGACAATGTGGAAAGAGGGTTTAGAAACTCAGAATGTAAGAGTACGTTGGCAGTTCTGAGACCAGGATTGTTGGTTGTGGGGTGGGGAGGTGATGGAAGGATCCAGATAGTGAAGATAAAAGCATAAAGTAAAAAATTAAACAAAAAAGAAGAAATTGCTGGGTCTGGGGTGGAGTTACTAAATCTAGTTGTAGGGGTGCCAGGAAGCCTGAGGCCCTTCATGCATTTGTTCTTTTTATTCTCCCCTTTTTAAAATTATTTGAGACTTGCTTGCTATCTGGTGGAAATAATTTTTACAACTTTTTCACTTTTTTACAGAAAGAAAATCTTCATCTCCTCTACTAATAGTTTCCCGGAAGTTCTTACCTGAGGAAGATTCTAGTCTGTCCAATTTACTGATAAGCCAGTCAAGATTATTGGAGAACTGAGCACAGTTGTTCCTGTTTCCGCGAATGAGAGCAGCTGTAAGCAAGGAGACATTGCATCATGTAGGTTAAAGGGCACAATCATGGCAGAAGGACTCAGAAAGCAGTTGAATACTTCCCCTGCTTAGCAATTAAAAGGAACCAAATAACAATCTTATCCTGCCTGGCTCTTTGACACGATTCTGTTTCTATGTTTAGAAGAGCAAAAATCTAGTTCACTTACTCACTCAACAAGTATTTTCAGAGAATCTGCTATGTACCAGGCATCTGTCCAGTTGCTGGGGATAGAGAAATGGGGCAGCAGAAGGAGATTCCCTGCCTTTATCGAGTAGGGTACAGAGACCATAAACACATGACTTAATACAATTACTTCAGAGAGTAATACCCAAGAATTTAAGACTTGGTTACTGACTTAAGAACTCAGCTTCTTGCAATGTTTTCATGAATCTAGCTAGAGATCTGTTATTCCTCAGTACTAAAGGAAAACACCCCAGTGAACATACCTGGAAAGGTTGGTTATGCTAATAGAGAAACCAGGAGAACATGTAACTGTAAAGTATCTGAAACGTATCACTCTAGGACAGTGTTTCTCCAAGTGTAGTCCACAGATCGGGGGCTCCAGCATCACTTGAGCACTTGTTATATACACAAATTCTCAGGCCTCATCCCAGATCTACCCAATTAGAAACTCTGGGGTTGGGTAGAAACCTTTCAACAGACCCCAAAGCATCTGTGTTTTACCCAGCCCTTCAGCTGCTTCTGATGCCTGTTCTTACTTGAAAGTCACAGGCAGATGACATTGTAGAGAGGAAAAGAACAGGCTGTCACTAGAGTTTCACCCATCCAGACCACGTAATCCTCCCCCCACAGGGCAAAGACAGGAGGTGTAGATATGAAACACGTCCATGTAAAGTAATTCACCCCCACGTATCCTGACCTCCATGTACTTGGTTTTCGGGGCTGATACATGGAACATTTAGGACAAGGAAAGGCCTTCTCTAGGGCCTCTGCTTTCCGTCTCCATAGTCAGCGGAGGGCAGGATTCAGTCCGAGCTCCAGACCTTCCCTTCAGTCAGCTGTAGCAAGAGGGTCCAGCATGAGTCCTGGAGCCAGACCACTGTGAGTTAAGCCTCAGCTTCACCATTTACTAGACATGTAACCTGAGGTTATGAGCTCCTCTGTGCCTCAGTTTCTTCATCACCAAAATAGGGAAGGAAGAGTAACTGCCTCAAAGTGAGTTGCTTGCAGGATCAAAAGAGAGATTCTACTCCATAAATGCTGGTTATCACTGTTGTATTAATAACTTCTGGGTTTCAGCTGTGTCACTACAGAAGATTGGAGTCTGAAGGGACTTTGTAGGGTCACACAGCCCAGAGGCAATCTCACTAGCCTGCTCCCTCCCTTATTCTCCACATGGAGAATAAGCCAGACTTCTCTGGGCTTCCCTCTCCCCTGGTGAACTTTCAACAGACCCCAAAGCACAGCCTTGTGACGGGTCTGAGCACCTCCTGGCAGCCGCCTTCTACACAGGCTGATGCTGTCTGTTGCTGTCTGCCTCCAGCCCAGGCCTGCGGGATGGAACCTGGGACAGCAGGCACCAGAACATGATCGCAAGCTCAGCACTGCGAGAAGCAAGGCTGGATTCTGGAACATACTTACTTCCTGCCTTTTTCTTTGCACTGAAATAAAACAAACAAAAGGCCCTATCCACAGAAATTGTCACTGACTGCCAACTAGAAAGGGCAAGGAGAAGGGCGCTGAATTTAAGAGAATAACAGCCTTCAGAGAGAAGGCAAGATCTCTGCAGAAGTTTAAAACTGGAGACACCAAAAATGTGCTCTAAACCCCCTTCCTCATTCAGGATAAGGCATTAAGGTGGAGGGAGCATCACTATCAAGGGCTTCACAGGGAGTTAGCAAAACTGGCCCCCATCTGCTCCCACTTGTGGCTCACTTCTTGATCTGAGTTTGGAAAACACAGTAAGTTAGCAGAATGAACAGCTGGGCTACAATCAATGGCTAGCAAAAGGCTCCCAGGGAATGAGGCTAGAGGACAGCTCTGCACTCTCACCGCGCAAGCCCTTGGGAGGCTTCCAGCGCGGGGCGCTGTCTGTGCACTTACCCAGCAATTTGTAGAGGAGGTTCAGGATTTCTTTCCAGGCCATGCCGCTCTCTTCCCTTGCAATCCCTGCAAAGTGTGCGACGCTATTGTAGATATTTAAGCGATCGATGCAATTTAAGACAAGGGCCAGCATTCCCTGGGAAGGAGAATTGACGGAAGAGCAAACTTTCCTGAGTAAGAAGGCAGAGTCCCTTTTGCTCTTTCTCCCCCCACATTGGTCACCTTTTAAAGCTGATAATGCAAATATGCAAACAGACCTTCCTGGTGCCAGTTGTGGGTCTGTTTTTTTCCTCCTCAAAACAAAATAAGCATTTTTAGGCCTCAGAGACCTAAATAGCATCTATTTGGGGAGTGAGTCAGCAGTCTCCTCTGACAGGTTTGCCCCCACGTGCTTAACTTAATCCAAGGACAGATTGAGGAAGAGGGAGCGTGAATGAGTCTCACAGAAACCCGCTTTCTGTCTGGGGCAAAGCGATTCTGACTCACCCAGAAACAGCTCTGGATACAGTACCTGTTTCCTCTGAAATCTCAAATAAGAGCCAGAAGTTCCATTTAGATGTACAGGACAATTTTGCTCACTTCCTCTCCAAAAAATGTGGAATCGAGGGACAATAAGACTAAAAGGAGATTTTTAAACTACTTTTCCAGCTTTTCTTTTTATTATTTTACTTTAACTTTTTTTTCTGTTTTTAATTTTTTATTTCAAAATACCAGGGGCCCAGGTGTTCTTGTTACATGAATGAGTTGAATGCTGCTGAAGTCAGGGCTTTCAGAGTGCCAGTCATCAGGATAATGCACCTGTACCTCATAGGTGAGTTTTTATCCCTCAACCCCCTCGCACCCTCCCCCGATGGCCTTTACACCATTATCACCACATTTAACCATTGTTTAGCTCTCACTTAGCAGTGAGAACAGGTGGTGTTTGTTTCTCCATTCCTGAAATACTTCCTTGAGAATAATGTTCTCTATTTCCATCCAAGTTGCTGCAAATGACATGACATCATTCCTTTACGGCTGAGTAGTACTCCCCGGTGTGTGTGTGTGTGTGTGTGTGTACAACACGTTTTCTTTGTCCACTCTTTATTCAAAAGGCACTTAGTTTGATTCTATACCTCTGTGATTGTCAATCGTGTGCGATAAACATTTGGATACAGGTGTCTTTTTGATATGATGACATTTTTTCCCCTTTGGATAGATCCCCCACAGTGAGATAGCTGGATGAAACGGTTGGTCTACTTTTAGTTCTCTGAGGAATCTCTATTGTTTTCCATAGAGGTTGTACTAATTTATAGTTTAATCAATGGTATATAAAGCATTCCTTTTTTATCATAGCCACACCAGCATCTACTGTTTTCTGATTTTTTTCAATAATCACCCTTCTGATGAGGTAAGGTGGTATCTCATAGTGGTTTTAATTTGCATTTCCCTTAGTGATGTTGAGAATTTTCTGGTTAATTTATAATACTATGCCACTTATTAAAAACCTTTGTGCCTTGCTGTTCTCAAAAGAGTAGGAAGGAGATGGTAAATGCAGTTTCAGGAGCTTACAAGGCACACAGAGGGCCTCTGGGGTTAAAGTCCACTTAGATTAGAAGACAGAGCAGGGATGGATCTACATTCCACTCCAGTAACTTTTAAATGTCTAAGAGACAAGCCCTGTTACCAAGTATGATAGATCCGGAAGTATAATCATAGCTTGCCAGCCCCAGATCATCATGTCCAAGTACAGAGAAAGCTTGTGACTTATGTAAGGTCAGACATAGTCAGAAGTTGAGCCAGAACAAGATCCTGGGTCTCTTTAGCCCCCAGGCCAGGCTCTTCCTCCAGTGTTTCATATGTTCACGTTCTGACATAGACCTAGCATCCTCTGTATCTTTCAGACTAGCTTCTCAAGCATTCCTGTTGTGGGAAAATCTAGGCATTGATATTTCTCAAACAGATTTCATAGGTAATTCTGACATCTCCCCAGATTTGGGAATCATAGCCACTGCTAATGTTCTAACAGCTGAAATTTGTTGAAAAAGGAGTTTTGGATACACATGTGCTGTGGAAGTTTTCACAACATCATTTGGTTTGAATGTGCCACCGTTGCTCATGTGACCAGCATCAGCTGACAGGGAGGGTCTGCGTCCAGTAAACCCTTTTCTTCCCAGGTTCTGAACCCAGCTCTTTCATGAGCGCACACACACACATACAGGAGAAGGTAAGGTGCAGTCATAGACATTTTAGCTCCAAACATAAACGGAATCTCAGCTTTTTGCTCTGACTTACCTCTTCCTTGAAGAGATTCTGCCTGTTTTTGAGCGAGCGGAGCTTGTTCTGCTTGTCCTCATGCTGCATTTCCTCCTCTGGGGGCTGGAAGTAGGCAATCAAGTCCTGTAGGGTCTGCAGGACCTCTTGTATGGGCAGGGCGACAGGGGCAGCTGTGCGGTTGTTCCCACTAAAAACAACGAGATTGCCATTGTCCAGCAGGGTCCTGACAGCACCCATGGGTCCTGGTCCTAGGAGCCCTGGATGCACCATGAACTGCTTCCCATGGTGGTCACTGTACTAATGGCAACAAAACAAAATCTGCCAGCTAATGGAGCAAGAGAAGAGAATATTCTGATTTTACATTTATTTCATAAACAAAGGGAAGTAATACCTTTAAGCCCATTTTTTTCAAGCAATTTACAACTCATCTTGTTAAAATTGCTGTGATATTTCAGCACCTACCATCCCACAGGTCTTCAATAACTGTCTAATGATGATTTTTCTGTAATCTACAGAGGGAATTTTAACTGTGATGAAGATAGTGACTTTTCCATGTGTAGCAGATGCTTCTATTGTATTTACCCCTCTTTGTCTGCTACTCTTTTTCTTTTTAAATAAAGTCACTTTAGAAAATAAATTTATTAACCTGCAATTCTTTTAAACTATCACCCCTTCTTCTTAGAATGGTTTTACCATAAGGCCTGTGGGATTTCCATCACTGGGTCTCTCCCTTTAGGTTTTCTCTGCCTGTTCCTCCCCATGTAACCCTCTGTCTCTCTCCGTCTCTTCTGATTCCTCTGTATGTGTCCCCCTCTTCACGTTTCTGTAAGCACACACACACCTGCATTCCCTCACCCTGGCTCTCGGTATCCCTATGTCCTTCTTCTGACCTCTTCCCTGTTCCCTCCCTGTGTATCTCTCTCCTCTCTTTCCCAGTCTCCCCATCTCTCAATATTGTCCCAGCTCTGATGCTGTCCCACTTTGTTTCTCTGTGTCACTTGCCAGCTCATGTCACTAGGACAGCCATCTTTTATTTCTTTTTCTTTTTTCTTGATTTTTGAGACAAGGTCTCACCCTGTTGCCCAGGCTAGAGTGCCATGGCATCAGTCTAGCTCACAGCAACTCAGACTCTTGGGGTAAGGTACCTTGGCCTCCTGAGTAGCTGGGACTACAGGCACCTGCCATGATACCCAGCTTGTTTTTCTATTTTTAGTAGAGACAGGGTCTGGCTCTTGCTCAAGTTGATCTTGAAATCCTGAACTCAGGAAATCCTCCACCCTCAGCCTCCCTGAGTGCTAGGATTACAGAGAAGTGCACCACTGTGCCCAGCCTGGGCCTACTATCTTTCCCTCCCTGTTGTTCCCCATGTGTGTATGTCCAAGTCACTTATGGTTTTACATTTCTAAAATTTTTATAATTAAGTCCTTTCAACACAGGGAGACCACAAGCCATCACAGATTTCAAAATAAACGTTCATTTATCCATCCCCTTGAGGGATATACAGATAAGCCTCTCAGAGGCTGAGAAGAGGAAGGGGAAATGGACTCATCCTGCATGGAATTTCACTCTTAGGCCCTGAGTGGTTGAGAATCAGCTGATCATGTAAGCAGCATCAGGGTTGCTCCTCCATGGTCAATTTCCACAGAGTTCTTCTATGCACTTACGAAGTATTTGTTTAAGTCAGCTACTATTATTATATGATTAATCTAGACTCATACCAAGAACAATTGTCAATTAGGTTCAAAGCAAAGACTGAACAAGTTCTGAAAACACTTAGCCTCTAAGGCAGTGGTTCTCAACCTGTGGGTTGCGACCCCTTTGTAACAATGAAAATACACTGCGACATTAGGAAGGTTGAGAACCACTGCTCTAAGGTGATAATAATTCCAACTGTGTACCAAAAAAATGCCAAATGGGGTTAGAAGACCAGTGGACTATGAGCTTATCAGAGGCAGAGAGGGAGTTGACTTCTCAGTGGGCATTCAACTCCTGGTGGTGCTTGGCACATGGCAAGTTCTCAGTATGTGTTTGCAAACGACTACCTAGGATATTCATGAACATAAAAACAGTGGGGAAGAGAACACCATGAAGACATCAGACGTCTGATGAAGGTTTGGAAATACAAAACTCAGTTCTATATGACTTCCCACTGCTAAATTCAGTGACAGAATCAATGTATTTTCCTAAGGATTTTGGTCTAGTTCCAGAGCTTGCCTTTCTTTCTTTCTTTTTTTTTTTTTTTTTAACATTTCAGTTTTACTAGAGACAAGGAGGCTGGTTAAGAATAATTCTTTATGCAATAGAAAAAGATGAAAACATGAGGTTTATAGGTGTTTTTGCAGCTTGCTGGAACAGCATATATTTTAGATGGCTGGAATTCCAAGGTTTTAGTCTTGCCACTGCCCTTAACTGTATAATATCTGAACTGCCTCTGAGTCCCTTGTGCTTAGATTTTATACTTGGAAAACAGGAAATATACTCTATGCTTGCTAGCTTCCCTTAGGTCTAGTTTTTTGTTCTGCAGATTCTCAAGGCTGGATCACTTCATTTCACCCCTGGAAGAAACATCAATATAATAATAGTCCTCCATTACGCTGAAGCAGATCCACTGTTCCTTAAAAAAGAAAGCTCATATCACATGCTTGGCACGGAGGACAGTGATGGAAATAGCCTTGACCTCTGAACAGCCTCATGGTCTTCACATTCTACTTTAGATCCTCAGCGTAAAGCCCATGGACGGGATGGGTGTATCGGTTCAGAAATAACTGCTGCTGTCATCCAGCCTTCTACTCCCCCTTGCAGCCTGTCGCACTGTAGTCTTGGATGTTTGCCAATGGATTCTTTTGTTGAAGTGAGATCCCAGGTGATTCTGAATATGTACGGTACCATGATCATAACAATTATTTAGATCAGAAGCCGTTTCTCTCCTAAGGTTAAACTCAGAGGGCAAAGGATTGTATCTTTTTCTGAAACTCGTTAGTCTCTTGCATTGTTCATTTGTCCTAATGGATAGTTCCCAGCAAGTGTACAGAGGATGAAGACATTTTAACTTTTCCCCTCTCTTCGCTGTTCTTATTTTGTTAATTCCCTATTCCTCTAGCTATGATTTGCTCTCGCAGAAGCCTTCCCCTTCCGGTTTCCGTGAGTGTGAAGCACACACTGTTGGTTTCTCAAAAGAGATGGGAGAGAAGAATCTTTTTTCACAATATTTTTTCCTCCTTCACTTCCTCGCTCTTGAAAAATCCAAGTATTATGACTTTTGCAGCTTACACCCCTTCTGCACTGATTTTCTTTTTTTCATTAGTCCTCCTTTTTTTCTAAAACAATGGTGGCTGGGAGACTCAAGAATTTCTCCATTGAGGTTAGGAAAGCTGAGTGAGGAACTCAGTAAATCCTCTGTCATACAAAACAATGATAAAATTGAACAAAATAATAAAAAACAGCAATCTGGAAATTGACCAAAGACATACAGGAAAATCAAGTAGTATTTATATTTTAAGAATTAACATGCCTGGGTAAGAACAATGAGAGTCTAGGCGTTTCAGCCTCTGGATGTTTCCATCACTTCTGCTGCTTCACGGCAAAGAGGCTCTAACAGGGTGGGCAAGCCACGTGCAAGGCCACGCACATGCTCAGAAAGGACTGGAGAGGGCCCCAGCTATTTATCTTTGGGTGAAGATAAGGCCTTATGCAAAGAGAAAGTAAAATCCTGCACAGAACTCCAAGTGCCTGAACCTGAAACATGTTATCCTGTTCATACTCAGGCCCATCAGCAAATGGTTGAAGGTTTGTCTTATAAGAATTACTAAAAATTTTTTTCAGGCTAAAAGAAAATGATACCAAATAGTAACTAGAATCTGTACAAAGTAATAAAAAATACTGTAAAGGTAATTACACAGGTAAATATAAAAAAAAATAAATATATATTTTTCTTTTTGCTCTTGCAATTGATTCAGAAACAATTGGATTATAAGAACCCATATTCTTGAGATCATAATATATGAAGATACAGTATACATGGTAATATTATCACAAAGGAGAAGGGAGACAATAGAATAATACTAAAGCAAATCTGTTTCCTTTTATTTGTTATGTTAATTAATTAGTATTAAAGTAGGTTATTTCAAGTTAAATATGTACTGGGTTCCCAGTACATAGAATAATCACTAAGAAAATAACTCAAAAAATATTTAAAGGCTCAGTGCCAGAAGTTTAGTGAGTCGAGTGCTGGACATATACACCGAGGCTAGAGGGTATGAGCCCGGCCAGGGTCTGCTAAAGAACAATGACAACTGCAACCAAAAAATAGCCAGGTGTTATGGCAGGTGCCTGTAGTCCCAGATACTCAGGAGGCTGAGGCAAGAAAATCGAGCCCAGGAGTTGGAGGTTGCTGTGAGTTGTGACACCATGGCACTCTATCTACTGAGGGCAACATAGAAAAAAAAATTTAAAGAATGCAACAAAGTAATTAAAATGCTACACTAGAAAATATCTAACACAAAAGAAGGCAATAAAGGAGAAACAAGGAATAAAAAAGATATGAGATGAAAAAACTAGATAAGCAGACATAAATTCAACTATCTGAATAATTACATTAAATATAAATGGATTAAGAATACCTATGAAAGGGAGAGATTGTCAGACTAGATTATAAAAAAATGAAATTTGCTGTCTATAAGAGATATATTTCAGATTCAAAGAAACAAACAGGATTGAAGATGTACCACATAAACAGAAATCATATATATTTACATTTAAGATATCTGGAGTGGCTCGACACAATAAAGTAAAAACATTCACAGAGAAAAAAGATAGTTTGTAATTACAAAATAAATTTATCAAAAAGATGATATGCCTATCATAAACATAGAAGTGCCCAACAACAAAGACCAAAATATCTGAGGCAAAAATGGAAAAAAGTCAGATAGAAAATGACAATTCAACAATAGTTAGAAATATTAATATGCCATTCCCAATCAGTTAATGTAATAAGCCATGCTAACAAGGGACAAAACTATATGATTATATTTATAGACAAAGAAAAAGCATTTGACAAAATCTAGATAAAAATTCTCTAGGAATAGAAGGAAACTTTCTGAACATGATAAAGTGTATCTGTAGAAATCCTACAGTCACTACTACATGTAACAATAAAAACCTGAATGCTTTCCCTCTAAGACCAGGAAAAAGACAAGGATGTCTATTCACATTGCTTTTAATGCACATGGTAGATGTTCTAGCCAGCACAATCATGCAATAAAAAGAAATAAAGGGGTATTCCTATTATAATTGAAAAAATCAAGTTCTCTTTATTCATAGATGACATAATCCTGTATGTAGAAAATTCTAAAGGACACACAGAGCCCATCAAAACTAATAAACAATATCAATTAGGTCATAAGATACAAAATCAATTATTTTAAAAACTCAATTTCTATACACCAGGGTTTCTATACCCCAGTGATATATAATCTGAAATGAAATTAAGAATATAATTCTATTTGTAGTAGCACCAAAAAGAATCGAATCTATTCCCATATATTGTACAAAATTACAAGACTTATGTGCTAAAAACTACCGAATTTTACTGAAAGGAATTAAAGAAGAATAGACATTCCATATTTGTGGATGAGGAAATTTAATATTACTATGATGATAGCCCTCTAAAATTGAGCTCTAGATTCAATACAATAACTTTCAAAACTCTAGCCGGTTTTCTTATTGAAATCTACAATTCACCCTACAATTTAGATAGGAATGCAAAGAACTCAAAAGCACCAAAATTCTTTTGAAAAGAATATAAAAGTGGAGAACTCAGTCTATATGACTTCAATACTTACAAGTACAAGTACTTACAAATACTTTACAATATAAAGTTACATTTGCAGCGTTGTTCAAGAATGATGAACATATAGATCAATGAAATAGAATTAAGAGTCCAGAAATAAACTTCTCCATTCATAGTCACTTGACTTTTGATAAAGGTGCCAAGGCAATTTGATGAGGAAAGGTAGTCTTTCCAGCAAATTGTACAAGGACAGTCTGATATCCACATGATCCACATGCAAAAAGATGAATTTAAACCCTCACCACATATTATGTACAAAGATGTATTCAAAACAGATCACAGAACTAAAATTTTTATGAAAAAAAATTAGGAGAAAATCCTGGTGACTTTGGGTTAGGTAAAAAGTTCTTAGATAAGGCATTAAAAGCACAACCCATGAACAAATACATTAAATTAGACATAATCAAAACTAAAAACTTCCATGCTTCAACAAATACCATAAAAAATGAAAAGAGAGACCATAGTTATGGAGAAAATATTTGTAGATCATAAACCGTGTAAAGAAATTATAAGCAGAAAATAAAAAGAACTCTCAAATCTAAATCTGAAGACAAATGACCTGATTTAAAAAAGGTAAAAAACTTAATTATCTTTTATCACAGAAGATATGTGAATGGCTAATAAACCCATGAAAAGAGGTTTAATATTATTATTCCATCCTGGAATGCAAATTAAGAGCATTATGACATACCATTTCACATACATTAGAATGGCAATGATCAAAAAATCGACAAGAAATATAGATAAGAATGCAGAGAAACTGGAATTTCATACATTTCTGAGGGGATTTTAAAATGGTACATCCACTTTGGAAAACAGTTTAAAAACTTTAACATACCCAAATGTCCACTGATGGATGAATGGGGAAACAAAATGTGGTGTTTGCATACAATGGAATGTTATCCAAGCTCTGAAAGGAACGAGATTCTGGTACACACTGCCCCACAGATAAACCTCGAAGACATTTTGGTAAGTGAAACAAGCCAGAAAGGACAGACATTGTATAATCCTACTTGGATGAGGTACCTAGAATAGTTCAATTCATAGAGATAAAGTGGAATAGAAGTCGTGAGAGACGGAGGGGAAAGGAGAATGGTGAGTGACTGTTTAATAAGTCCAGTGTTTCTGTTTGAAACAGTGAAAAAAAAATCTGCATATTAAGTCTAGGCTAAAGTAGAAAAATACCAGCTAACTCCTGACAAATTCCTGGGCTGCAAACCCTCAACAAGATGGAGTAAGTCTGGTTCCCTCCCAAGGTAGATGGGAAAGTACTCACTCACTTCTTGCTTGACTAACTCCTGGGCCGGGGAAGGTCCCTAGACTGACCTTTAAACAATGCCAGGTGGAGAGAATACTGAGACAAAGATATACGGAGGAAAAGTACTGAAGGTAAAATGTATGGGAAAATATTAAAACAAAGGATGTATGATGTATGACTCACCGCAAAATTCTGCTTCTGTACAATGCTTACTTGCTGCCCCCCACCCCTGCACCTGGACAGCCTGCTTGCCAACCAGGATGCAGACCAAGGCTTAAAACCTGACTCCTTAAGCACTCAGGGCTGCTCTCAGAAGCCTCATGTTGGGACCCCGAGACAGTCGCCAGCTGGCTCTTCAATAAAAGGACTCAGCTGTAAATTTGGCTTGTTTAGCAGTGTGGTCTTGGTGGAACTCCTGAGCACAAAATGCAGATAGATAGTGGTGATTCCACTGCACTTAAAAATGGGTAAATACTAATTCTCATGTGATATATATTTTCCCACAATAAAAAACGCATTAAAAAGTTATACAAATTTACATAGGAACCAGCAATGCCACTCCTATTTACTCAAGAGAAATAAAAACATATCTGAAAGCTTTTACACTAAAATCCATAGAATTATTCATAATAACCAAAAAGGGAAACAAGCCAACTGTTAAACTGATGAATGAATAAACAAAATGGGATGAGTGTGTATCTATATATTGATCTGCTTCTCTTTCACTGCATGCACACACATGTGTGAATATTATTCCTTAATAAAAAAGCGATGGAACAACATGAATAAACTTTAAAAATATAATGCTAGTTGACAAGGTCAGATTCAAAAGACAATATATTTTATGATTTATCAATTTAAAGTATTACGTTGAGACAAAAGCCATTTAGCGGTTTCCTAGGGCTGGGGGTAGCAACTCAAATAAACCATAATGGGCATAAGGGATATTTTTGTGGTGAAGGAAATGATCTAAACTGAATTGTGGTGATGGCTGTTTAGCTATATAAATGTATTAAAATTCACTGGATTGTGTACTTACAAGGATGAATTTTATGATATGTAAATTCTACCTCAATAAAGCTGTTTAAAAATAGTCTCCCCATTGTCAGGCATGTAACACCCACTGAGTTTTAAAATCACAGCTGTATTGAAATATAGTTCACATATCACACAATCACCTATTTAAAGGGGGCAATTAAAGGGTTTGCTGGTTTAGTATATTCAGTCATGCAACCATACCATAATCACTTTTAAAAGTTTATTTCATCAGCACTCCTTCCAACCACATACACATCAGAAGTCACTCTCCCTTCCCCCCAATATTCCCAGCCCTAGTAATCACTAATCTACTTTCTCTATAAATTTGTCTATTCTGGAAATTTCATAATGAAACCATATACTTTGTGTACTTTGTGACATGCTTCTTTTACTTGGCATGATGTTTGCAAGGGTCATCTATATTACAGCGAGTATCAACACTGCCTTCCTTCTAATGGCCAAAGTATGTCCATCTGATGGATATAGCACACTTCATTTATCCACTTTTAAGCTGATGGACATTTAGGCTACTATGAATAATGCTGTTACAAACACCTGTGTACAAGCTTTTGTGAGGACGTGCGTCTTCACTTGATGGATTATAAAGGTAACTCTATATTTAACTTTTTTTTTTGTAGTTTTTGGCCAGGGCTGGGTTTGAACCCACCTACCTCCAGCATATAGGGCCAGTGCCCTACTCCTTTGAGCCACAAGTGCTGCCCTATTTAACTTTTTTGTTTTTTTTATGAAGGAGAGTCGCACTTCGTCACCCTGGGTGGAGTGCTCTGGTACCATAGCTCACAGCAACCTCAAACTCTTGGACTCAAGTCATCCTCTTGCCTCATCCTCCTAGGTAGATGGGACTATAGACACTGCCACAACACCCAGCTATTTTTAGAGACAGGGTCTCACTCTTGGACAGGCTGGTCTTAAACTCCTGAGCTCAAGCAATCCACTTGCCTTGACCTCCCAGAGTGCTAGGATTACAGGCCTGAGCCACCGCATCCAACATGTGTTTAACATTTGATGAACATCTGGACAGTCTCCCAGAGAGGCCACAACACTTTACATTCTCACAGCAGCGTGTGGAGTTCCATTTTTCCACACTCTCCCCCACAATTGTCATTAACAATCTTCTTTATCATAGCCATCCTGGTGGGTGTAGAGGAGTCTCTCATCATGGTTTTAGTTGACATTTTCCTGATGGCTAATGATGTTAAGCATTTTTCCATGTGCTTATTGGCTATTTGTGTATTTTCTGATCTTTTGCCCACATTTAAGTTTCTTTTTGTCTTTTTCCTCATTGAGTTGTGAGAATTCCTTACTCTAGATATAAATCTCTCATCAGATATCAGCAATTTTTTTCCATTATGTGGGTTGTCTTATCATTCCTATGACACAGCCCTTTGCAGCAAAATATTTACATTTTGAGGAAGTGGAATTCATTATTTTCTTTTGTTGCTTTTGCTTTAAGTCCCATATTTAAGATACTGTCTAATCCAAGGTCATGAAAATCCAGTCTTCTGTGCTCCTCTATAGGTTTTATAGTTTCAGGTCTCACATTTTGGTCTTTGATCCATTTTGAATTAACTTTTATATATGAGTGAGGTAGGAGGCACTAACTTTTATAAAAGATGTAAGGACAGAAGATGAGTAGATTGGGGGCCACCCATGTGGAGAGTGATGACCTGGTGCAAGTTAAGAGTATATAAAAAACTCATGTTTGCATGTAGCTATTTTTTTCTGTTTATACCAAGACAATCTCTCTTGAGAAAGAAACAGGTTCTGGAAGTAATGTAACATAGAATGGAGGAAGGAATTTTGCTTGGTGATCCCAGGAAACCAGAGGCACAGCCAAAAGTAGACAAGAGATTGTTGACTTGTAAGTCTCAGCTTCATGGTGAGGCAGGAGCACCCCTCTTGCTTTCCTCAAATTCTAGTCACAGAACCTCTTGAGACGTACTAGATACATAGCCAGCTAGCCAGAGATATATTTCACGGCCTTCCTCAGTTTCCCCTTCTGCAAGAAAGTCCTCAGACATGGTGTTTAGTAAGTTCTTTGAAGGAAACATCCCAGGACAGCAGTTCTCAATTGTGGGTGAATGTTAGAATCACTTAGCTTTAATCAAGTACCAGCATTGAGATTCTACTTCCCGAGATTACAATGCAATTGGTTTGAGATATAGCCTTGAATTTTAGGTGTTAAAAGCTCCATGGATGAATCTAACATGTGGCCAAGGTTAAGTTTGCTATTCCAGGGCAGTGGTTTTTAAACATTCGCGTATATCAGCATTACCTGGAGGGCCTATAAAACATGATCTGATGGCCCTTACTCTCAAGAGTTTCCAATTCAGTAGGTCTGGTGTAAAGCCTGAGAATCTGCATATAACATGTTTGCAGATGGTGCTGATGGACCGGTCCAGAAACTTAGTTCAGAACACGTGGGAGATGGCAGAGCACAAAGGTGGAAGGAGCCCGAGCCCCAGCAGCTGGGCGGCACTACTTTCCCTGTGCCACCTGTCTACTTTTCCCTTACTTAAAAGAGAAGTACAAGTTTATTCCGAATGGTGACAGAATCTTAGCCTTTATCCTAACTAATACACATCCCTTGGATTGCAGTCTTTTAACAAGTAAAGATAAAAAAAAATGCTCATTTCATGCAAATTCACACATGCGATTTATATCCTCTTGGATTTAAGGATATTTTCCTACAAGAGAAGAATGGCTTGGAACACTGTGCAGCTTACAACAGAATCCGTTTCTCATGGTAATTGGTGAAAAGAATCCACAAAGTTCTGCTTTGGCGGCATTACGTAGGCTGAAGGGATTACAATCAAAGTAGGCAGTCCCATTAATTTTTCCCATTTAAGTTCCAGCCATTTAAGTTGGGCAACCCAAAGCTACCAATGCAAATCTACCTTGATCCAAACCATGGCAACGAATCTGAATGCTGTAGAAACCCTTTCTAAATGGCCCACAGGGCATGAATCAGTTTCTCCTCACTCCTTCTCTCTTTACATACTAATACAGAAGGGATCTGAGCACTCCGGCTCTTTTCATTTAATCTTCGCGCAAAGACCTTGGGTATGCATCACACCAACTCAGATAACCAATGGGCGTGGGCATTAGTTGGACCAAGAGTGGAAGTACAGGTGGTCACCTACGTAGAAACTAAATGTCAGTCTCAAGCTCTCTCTGGTAAAACTCTTTACTAGTGTTTATTTCCTGAAAATACTCCTAGAATCCAAAGGAGGTGAGTGGATAGGTTAGCGACCTCAGACTGAAAAAATGCCAGCTAGAGGACGGGAAGGTGCTAACAGACCTGACAAACTGGCTGAACAAGGCCGTGGTGTTCCGGATGATCCGAGCAGCCTGGGACTCCTCGCGCTGGCACCTCTGCAGGGTTAACCCATCATCCATGTGGCCTTCCTGATGGAGGATGACCTACCCGCAGGGCAAGGAACAGAGGGTCCAGTTAGGCATTACTCCATAGCTGGGCAGTCAACCTGTCCTACAGTATTCCCCTCATCCCTCTTATCCCTTTCTCTGACCAAGCTCCCTTGGGTCCACTTTGAAACCAGGACATTAGCAAAGTCATTTCTCCCAGATGCCCTCTCACTGACAGACGAACCATTCCTGAGACACGGTGCTTAGATGAAAATGGAATTTTATGTGCCACCATATGAGTCACCATAAATTCCTTGGGTCTACAGAGCCAATTTCAAAGAGTGAAATAGATCTTTCTCTTAAAATGAATGTGGAAACTTACCCTTGGAGATGGGAAAAGTCACTTTGTTCAGAGCCTTTTCCTCCCGAGATAAATTGGGGGAAGAAGACAGATCATTCACAGCCAAACTCTACTGGAATCAGGCGTGGGTTTCTCTACTGAAGGGCAGCTACCCTGGTCAGTTAGCTGCAGAAACTGAGGACAGCAGCTTGAGGTGACAGGCTGCTTCTCATGGAAGCTGGAGAGGGGATTTGAAAGCACGGGCTCTGTGTTAGCAGGCTTTGTTCCAGTCCTGCTAAGCCACTTATCAACTATGTGACCTTGGGAAAGTCACTTAGCCTCTCTTTGCTTTGAATGTCACCATCTGCAAACAGACTTATCTTACAGGGTTTATGGAGGATTAGGTGATTTACAGGCAAATCATTTGGCCTGATTCCTAGAACATAATAGGCGCCCACCAAGTATTTGTTATGGGGGGCAGTAGAATACTGATCTTGGATGAGTTATCTGGACTCTATGTGCGCTATAGATCACGAAGGCTATTGTGATACAATTTTGGGGTGGGGCTCGCAGTTTTTGGTTTAGAGGTCAGTGCTTTTTTCCTTTAAAAGGGCCAAGTATATGAAGATGTTAAGTGAGATGATTTAACCCTGCTTCAAATCCTGATTTAAGTTCCCCAGTCTGGTTTCCACTTGATAAGTAAAGAGAGACAACCACAGGTCCTACAAGTCAGTTTGATGTGGCTCCAAAAAACACCTTTGGGATAAAGATCTCTCTCATTTTGAGCTTAAAGAAACAACTTATTTTCCTTTCCAAGGTAAAAATCCCTTTCTTATTTTTTATTCCTTTGAAGGCATTTCCTGACAGAATGAATTCACACAGGAAGGTCTGCTTTTGAAAACAGACTTTGCATCCATCTTTTATATATACTGTGGAGTAAGCTTAGCAAAGGATGCCCTGATTGTGGGATTCACTGACTGTTATAAAACATCACTTTGTCAGATTTCCCAGCAACTGGTTAATAATGTTGCATTTAGATTTAACAGTGCATTGCCACTATGTTTACTCTGGCCTGGCTCCCAGATTTCTGGTCCCTGAAGATCAGAATTCATAGGTTTTACTTGTTCAGATAACACAATCCAATTGGCTAGCCAAAGAAGAGAGCAGTGAGGAGTGGGTGGACACACAGCTGTTAGTTCTTATGAGCCCCTCTGATCTCAGCAGCCTAGTTCCTAATGTCTTTCTTCTCTCACAAGAATCCCACAGCCAAGAACATCCCCACGATGGGGATGGGAATGTGGGATGGGAACCCATCAGGGTTTTCATTGTATTTGTTCTCCATTGTTTTTTCTAGATTACTGTTCTATTCATTTCATAAAATGCTCAACACAGATCTGGACACCCTTTGTATTTTCAGAGATGGAACTTAGTCTGTTCCTCATGAAATGAAGCAGTGTGACCCTGTTGAGGACCAAGGATGATGACACCATTTGAAGAGAGTTTCTGAAAGCACCTCCCAAATTTGCATACATATTCCATTAATAACAGTTAAACGGATCTGTGGACTTTGGTCTTGGAAGAGAAAGGCAGAGACAGGCACAATGAATCAAAAATGCAAATTGGGTTGTCTCTATGTTGACAGAGCCCTTGGACTGTGTCCCCTATCCCCAGAGTCACATCACAGCCCAAATCCACAAACTCCTCTTACTTTTAAATGTTAGCATTGCCTTAGTAGGTCTAAAAAACTGTAGAGTTTCTAAATATTATTGTACTCTATGGAAGATGTAGTTTTCTTCTTGTAGGCTGAGAGGATGGGTTTTTGGGACTGGATTTGCCTTTATTCTCAGTGTGTAACCCTCACTCCTGAGGTGCAGCCCTCCTGGGATTCAGCTGAAAACCTCGTGTATTTTCCAGAGGGACCCTGGATCCCTGAACCCCAACTTGCATCTCCTTAGCACTGTCACACTGTGAACACTGCTGCCTTGCTCTTTCTGTCACCGTGCAGCCTCTGTTTGCTATCTTGGCTTCACATTCCATCTATGGTCAGCCGAGGGTCCCAAGAGAAACCACATGCAGAAATTCAGACTCATGTTTCTACAGCTCCCTGACTCTGTACTCTTGGCCTCTCACGTCCAAGCCACCTTTGCTGAGCCCAAGTCTAATCTGCCTCTCCAGCACAGCAGGTCTAACACAAGATCCCTCCCCTAGTTCATGGAGATGAAGCCAGGCTGCCCTGGGTACCCTTACATTCTTAGGTGGTCTTCAGCACCCATGCCCTGCCTCGGTGGCTTGGTTGTGGAAATCTTCAAATGGTTTGCTAGTTTGTTTTCTTTTTGTTATTGTTGTTTTTTGCTTTGTACTTTATCCAGCCTTAGTAGTTGTGTGAAGAGGAAAGGAGGGTCTCATACAAGCCAGTCTACGTGACCTCTTACTCTATTTTCTATCCCCTCTCGATCATTTCCTTTTCCTTTTCTTACGTATTTTCCTAGTGTGTCTTGCTTTACACAATAATTAAGATATCACTTTATGATTGTTCCTAATATTCTTCCTTACCAGTATTCTGGGAAACTTCATCGTGACCACATTAGGCTGGTAATCCTGAACTACAGCATATGTTGCCTCCTCAAACTTTATCCTGGAACCCCTTGACTATTCAAACCATGTTTTATAAAGGTATTTCAAGAAAAAAAAATCACACCCTTGGCGTCCAGCCTCTGGTTCCTATAAAAAACCCACTACCATGGCAATTTATTTTCTGATGAAAAGATGCTGCAAGTACTCAAGCGAGTGTCCCCCGCAGCAGGCTGTGATGCCCCACTAAGGTCTGATGAATGCTCTGTGGATACAGCATCATTCCATAGCACTGCTTCTTTCTCAGTTCCTGTAGGCTTGTTATTATGCAATCTGCATTTTCTCTGTAGAGATTCTATTTAGTCTCTATATTATAAAAACTGCACAGTAACTCCACTTAAATGAAGGGTGCAATGATGTGGATAATCCCAGGACAGCAAACTACCAAAAGTCATTTAGATCAGCCTTTAGAGTGCATTAAGCAAATGCCACGTCCTCCTCAGAGATTTGCTTTGTATTTGCTGGCCTTTCTTTTTTTTTTCTATTGACGATAGGGTCAGAGTAACCAAATGAGGCTAATGTATTTGAGGAACTGTGTGTGATCTCTCATAGGATAACTCCTTAGATTAGTAAGAAGTCAAACATCATCGTGTCCACTTGATCTCAGAATCACTTCTATTGCTTAGTGGCTTCCAACTCAGCAGAAAGCAATTGGAGACAGACCTTCTGACCTCTCACCTTTCTTTTCAGAGGTCCCAGGCGGGGTGTTTTGGCATCTTGTGCTTTGTAGGTCACCCACAAACCACTGGCAATGTGTTGGACAAAGCAGATGGAATCTCCATACTTGATTTCTGGAACTCCCATGCCTTCTATGTCTCGCTTGTGACTGGAATCCAATTTCTCCTTGATTTCCTAATTCATGCACAAAATAAACAAACATAGGCACGTCTGATGAAATAGGAACACAATACATAAAACAAATAACCTCTACAGAATTTGTAAGCCAGGGAACCGATTACCAAAGTAATCACCATGTGCCCGTCAGGGCCAGGATTTGGGAAAGGCTTGCTTCCCTTACCTGGTGTTAATCGTAATGTCAGTGCCTTTCCAGTTGTGACTGCTTCAGTGGTTATTCAAATCCATGGGAAATGAAGGCAGCTGGCAGGTTCTCTATTCTGTTCTGATTTTATATAATCCTCCATTGTATTTTCTACTTGCCTCAGCCTGATTTAGAAACCTCAATAAGTAACCTTTTATTGGCTAATGAATTGATTTTTCAGCAAGTGATTTTAATACTATTCCTACATAACCCCCCTAACTCAGGGGCTTTAACCATATTTGTTAACATCACATGGATATTTTTTACCTTACAAACGCAAACAACATAACCTAATCGTATGTATCCTCGTATTAATTCAAAAGAAAGAAAAGCCTTTATAAAAATCTGTAGGGAAAGGTTACTCTTCGAGGAGGTAGGGGGCGCTACTGTGCCTTACATTCATGTAATTTGCACAGTAGTTTCCAAGGGCCTCCTAGGTTGTGTGCTGCAGCCATGGGGGTTTCATTCTTCAGTTGTCGCTATTCCACTACCTATTCTCCAGCCGGGAAACTCAGTGACAACCTGAAGTGCCTGTCACAAGTGTGTCGTGCAGTAGACCCCTGATGCCTGGCGACTTTTCTCCTCCACATCAATCAGAGCTCTATTCTGAACGGCTCTACTCTGCTCTCATTTCTTTTCTACATCTTGCGTTAAATTGCTCATTTGTAAAAGCCATTAACTGGGCAGCATTTTGAACTTTTTACCGAATAAAAAATGTAGCAAGCTGTTCCCTCTGCTTGCAACATTCCGCTCCTTGTTAATGGTGGAACAGTAGCAGCACGCGTATTGAGCTTTTGCCATGCCCAGCCGTGACCTAAGTTCCTTCCATGTTTTAGCTCTTCATAGTAGCCCCTGAGGTGGCCACGAATAGTGCCCCAGTGCTACAGAGGAGACAAGGAAGGAAGTAATTTGCCCAAGAGCACTCGGTGCCAGGATTTGAACCAGAAAATCTAACTCCAGAGTCTGTGCTCTCCCCTACTACTCAAAACTCCTGCTCACCCTTCAAAACCTTGCTCAGACGTCACCTCCTTCCTGAAAGCAGAGTTGCATTTCCCCAGCACCTTCTCACTCCTATTCAGCACTTGGCACATCATAATGAACATATATGTTTGTTTACCTGGCACCTTATTTTTGTCAGGCTATGAAAGAATCAAGGGCACAGGCCAAATTTAAATTTATTTTGGATTTCTAATATAGAGAATTTAGCCCCTATTCATTACTTAATGAATATATATTGAAGGAATAAATACATTTAGTTCAGTAGTTTTTTCTTTCACATTTTTCATTTCAGTTCTTATTTTTCTTCAAATATTCCTAAGAGCAAAATTAGTTATTTTGCATACACTTAAAAGACCATTTAAGCAGTATTAATATTCCATAAGAAAATTATCTTTTGTTTTAGATGTGTGTGTTGGAACATTAGGTGGATTGTTAAATATGACTTTGGATTTCTCAAAATAAACATGTCCAGAGAAACATCCTTCACATCTTATAATGTAAGTAAATGAAAAATAGAATTTGATATCTTAAGATTTACTTCATAGGCAATTGGTCAAGAAGGCATTTATTTTACAAAATAACTAATTTTCATCTCAGAAATCTCTACGGCTCTTTAGACACTCACGCCAGTAACAAAACTTGAAAGATGCCACATTTTTCATCTCTTACTCTGTTCTCTAACTATGGTGAAGTTAAAAATAACACAAGCTACAATGATTAAATGTGAATAATTATGTCGATCTCCATTAGCTACTAGTTAAAATAATGCAAACTGTTAATGAATATGGTTACTTCACTTATTTTCTCATTTATTTAAATACGGCTTTGTGAAAAGAAAAATACTAGGATTTGCTTTTTTAGAGTCTCCAAAATAAACAGATCACCATTCTCTGTAGAATAGAGTGTCTCTCTCTTTACAAAACATCCCCATCTTCCCAGGGTCTGTGGTAGCTGCTGTAGTGGCCGCTTCTAATTTAAAGGAACAGCAGCGGGAACAACAGAAACTAAGATGGAGACCCAATCAACAGTACAAACAACCCAGCCCGGAATCACAACAGCAGCTCAGTGAGGAAATGAAAGAAGAGGTTGATGGTGGAGAAGCTTGATTTGGTTGATAGTGGGTTGGTGATTTCCTTTTGACTTGAGCCTGAACGAATGCTCCTTTCTGTCTTCACTTTAATATAGCCCCAGATGCGTCACCCTACAGCTAGAAATGGAACTTTCCCCCCAAATAGGGATAATTCAATCACTCCTTTTGAACCACTCCCAACTTCCTGTAGAATTCAGTTCTCAGTTCTAGAGTTCTTTACCCAAATTGGACTATGAGCACTTATCTTAATATTAAATGTTCCCTTTCTCTGGGCCTTTACTTACATTTCACTTTCTTCTTCAAATTCCACTACTTCATTTCTATATCTTTACATCCATATTACAGGTATTTGTATTTTTTAAATTTTATGTATATTGTGTTTGGCATCTTAATCTCCTTTCTGGCTAGGGAGAGACTATCCTTCCTGGGTCTGGCTGATTCTCAGCTGTAGCAAATGGCTCAGTTGTGTGCCATTGATAGGCAGACTAGCTAATCCAGAGCTGGGCCTAAACTACTGGAAACAATAAATATTCCTCTGCTTTAATCATCTCAAGGCCAGATACCAGGTAGATAGGAACCTCCTCTATAGCTTAGAGCAGGCAACCTCAAACTAGGCCCATGGGCCACATGTGACCTGCCCAGTACATTTATCCAGCCTGCCGGATGTTTTTGCCGCTGCTGCCTGTCCTGCTTAGCAGCCGACTCTTCTCCGGGGGCCTGACCCCCCGTTTAAAAACTTTGAGGACCCCTGGCTTAGAGCCAACTGATATTGTTCAAATTAGAGAATCCAATCCTGTCTTGCCTTGACCCCAATAAACCCTTAGGGTAGCCAAGGCCTTTCCCTTGTTCCTGCCAAGTGCTAGACCAGATGGCCCTGTATGGCCACCATGCCTCCTGTTGCAAGGACCTGTGGATATAATAAACTGTTTGCCTACGTCTCTCTTGGTCTCCGCATGTGGCAGCACCTGGCTCACCAGTGGATGAAAGGTCACATCATAGTATGTCTCATCCAAAGCTGGAGGACACCTTTGCATCTTCTTCATCTAATGGCCTTGCAGACCCTGCAGGGACTGCCCTTCCCACGACTAGTCAATTCCTAAAAATAGTAAAGGACTCACTCCTCACACCCCACAAAGCTCACCTTTCACATGCAAACCAACCCAGAGCCCAAGAGCCAATTACCTACTTTATGGAGCTCCTACCCTTCCTCCCCTCCAGGCTGCCATCCCTTGCCCCAAGTCACCCAGGCCCAGGTATCAGGCAACTAATAGCAACTCTACATTCCAGAGCCTGCCGAAAATAGTCAAACTAGCCAACCCTCAATCCGCTTATCTTGCCTAACCCCTTCCTTTCCATGGGGGACACAAACAGGCTCTTATCCATGTTTCCCCCTCACTCCCCTCTGCCTTCCGACAGATCCTGGGGTTCTCCTATGTGCACTGTGTGGCATGCTCCTTCCTCTGGGGAAATATAACGAGCTACCTGCCAGTGCCAATCACTTGTCGTATGTTTGTTATAATAAAACCTACATTTGAAAACATGTATGAAATTGTCGCTGGTACACTAGCTGTCCCTGCCAGATCAAAAACTCTAGAAGAGTTGGAATTTGTTTATATTCCACACGGTACTTTGCTTAATATGGTATTCAAATATATATATATTTTTTATCATTTGCAGGTGTTCAGTTTGTGTCTCTGTTTATCTGCATCAACCTTGCTTATTCTGGATGATGAGCCTATCCCAGGAAGGAACAGGTTCCATAGCCTGACGTGTGTTGAGGCGGTCTGCCTCCACTGATGGCTCATTAAGGAACTGCTGGTGACCACCTCAAAATTATGTTAGTTTTTGGCTTAAATAATCAAGTCACTGCTCTCCAGGTTGGTTTGATTTCTAGAAGGACAAAGAAAGGAACCACTACTACTAATTGCTCAGTGCCTACCCTGAACCAGGTATACTGATAAGTATTTTATAATCACAACAATTTACCAAAGGTCTACAGAGTGACAGGTATTAACCACAATATTTTATAAACATTCTCTCTAAACCTTTTTGTGGCCCTACTTTGTAGATGAAAAAACTGAAGGTTGCAGAATGAGCAACTTGCTCCAAGCCACGTAACTAGTAAGTAATAGTAATAAGAATCTAAAATCAGATATGATTTCAAAGCCCATTTGTCATTTGAACAGAATTATTTGAACAGTTATTGTTACCATTAGCACAGTTAAGTGATTAATTGCATCCATGTTTCAGTTGTTCAAAGGCTATTATAAGGAAAACGTGGAAAATGTAGACTATTATCTTAGTAAATGGCTTTGGAATCACACAAACTTTAGTAAGAGTTATGCTTATAAGTCAATCAATAATCACAAGGTGATATGGTCTGCATTCAAAGCACAGCTGGAGTTTAGAAGAGACAGTTATTCAGCCAGGGCAGCTAGGGATGGTTTTAGCAGTAGCATTTATGCCTGTCATGAGCCCAGTCTGGGAGAAAGGTGTGAAGGGGAATATGGAGGGAGAGGCATTCCAGTAAGAGGGCACAGTGTGACACGGACAGTGAATTCCAGAAAGGAATTCACAGACTCTGAATGTTGTCTTATAGATTTGTGTTTCTCACATTCACAATGCTGACAGATTTCCTACGGGAAAAGATGACATTGGACAAATACTGTATCTTCTTCTAGGAGTCAAAGGGATTATTATGATCACAAAGTCCTCATTGGTCTTCTGGTAAAAAGCAAAATAACATCAACCAAAAAACAAGCAAACAAAATCCCAAAACAACCTATTGGACTATGCTTAATGAAGCACTTTGCTTATTTTTCTTTACAGAGTTGTTGTTTAGAATACCTCTTGGGAAAAGCTAGTGTAGGTAATGGAAAGCTGATGAGACACAAAGGTTGCATCTTAGAATAACCATCCCAGCATCAGTGGGAGTGATGGGCTGAAAAAGAAATGGCTGAGTTGTAAGTTATGACATTAGCATCTAGGGTGATGTCTGTTATGGAGTAGATCCTAATTCATGCTTATTAAAGTGAAATTATTTAATACAATTAAACCACCTGTCAGCACAGAAGACAACATAGACTATAAGCACCCAAAAATGTTTAAGAGGGAAAATAAATAAGGGAAAATAGGGCCCATTCCTAAATACTGGGGTGAGCCTTTTTGAATGTGTGTGACAGAGTCTCACTCTATTGCCCTGGGTAGAATGGCGTGGTATCAGCTCATAGCAACCTGAAAGTCTTAAGGTTAAGCAATCCTCTTGCATTAGCCTCCTGAGTAGCTAGGATGATAGGCACCTGGCTAATTTTTTTTTTTATTTTTAGTAGAGATGGGGTCTTTTGTTCAGACTGGTCTTGAGCTTCTGAGCTCAGGTGATCCACCTGCCTTGGACTCCCAGAGTGCTGGGATCACAGGCATGAGACCCTGGCCCTGGGTTAAGCCTTCATAGTCCCGATTAGCCCACTCTTTCCTAGGTGTCCCTGGAGAAATGTTGAGGAATAATTGCATTTGGATGTATTCTACACTAACATATTTCCTTCCTGAATTTCTCATCTAGAATTTGAAGTCTTAGTATTGTCTTAAAAAAAAAAATCACACACTGTAAGACACTGCTAGGAGCCCCACTGGCCTTGAGGCTGGGTGCAAAGCCTCCACTGGGTGGGAAGACAAAGAAGCCCTTCCCTGTTTCCAGTGTTTCCCGGGGGTTCACCTGCCTCATCAGGGAGGGCACATTTCGTGAGCAGAAGTCACTATGCTGGGCTCTTTTCTTCATGTTCTCATTTAATCCCTATACCATCCCCTTGAGGTAGCAATAACTCTCCCATCTTATGGATAAGGAAATAGCATCTCAGGTCATTTTTCTGGCCTCATTTAACCTTCACGACAAACCTTTAAGACATTTCTTTATCCCTATGTTTACAAAAAGGTTGAACACTGCATGACAGAGCCAGAGTGTGGGCCCAGGTTTCTTTCACTGTAAGCCCTGGGGTCGCCCTGACTCAGTCTCTATTTGGTCCAATCTGAACAATTAAAGACCAGGGGAAGCACACCAATTTAAATTTTAAAAAATCCTCTGTAGATGTTACTTAAAATCAAGCTGTAATAAATGGTCTTTTCTTTAAGTGTTGAATCTTAATGTCAATGGTTTTTTCCTCTCCACATCCTTCCTTTACTCTGCGTCTTCCTTTTCCCCAGGCTATAAAACCAGGTGAGGAAACAGACACTCTAGCACCAGTGGCTCATAGCATGACGCATGGTCAACCCAGCCACCACCTTCTTTAGGGTTGCCAAGGCTCTGAGGTTAAAGGGCATGTGAAAGGCAGACAAGAATGTCAAGTTTGGCCAAAACACCATGCTTAGCACACAGTAGATATTTCATACATGTTCACTAAAATTAACATAATGAATTTATACATCAGGGAAAAATGTCCTCTAACTGGGGACAATAATGTGCCCTTACACAAAGAAATACGCAAAATTTGAGATTCTGTCTCAATCATTTAAGACTTATTGTAGAGTCAATGATAGTGGCTTTTAAAGCACTTTTCAGCTGGCTCGGAAATAAATGGCTACATGTAATAAGGCCTGCTTTAACATTATTAATTCACCCTTCCCTGAAAGGAATTCAGTGCCATAAACTGACATTGAGACATGACATCTAAATAGACAGTATTGCCATGCCAGAGTAAATATTAGATCACATTATCTGACAATCCTTGGGGAATGGCCTTGCAATGTCAAAACTAAAGAAAAATGATGTGAAATCAAGTTCACAGAATTTGGCTTAGATGTTCAAAACAAAATGACTCTCTCTCTATGAACGTGTATAGAGGGAAGGGATCATGGTAGCGGCAAGATGATCACACAACAATGGCAAGGATGTGTCTGTGAAAAAGATGGGGGTTAAGACGAGACGGACTTCACTCTGAATTTCACTGTATGACACTTATGTATCCCTTCAAGTCAGCAATTCCCAAACTTCCCACATGCTACACACCATGTCAGAAGCTGGGACACAGGCAAAACAAGGGACATACAATTCTTGTCATCTGTACAAGCCTTGGGCTCCCAGTTGAGGAGTGACAGCTCTAACTAAAGCAGGAGCGAGCTGTCCTCCCTTGGGGGCACTTGACGTCTGTCTGGGAGTAGAAGGAGCTCTTTGGTGGTGGCATGTGGAGGGGCAAGAGCGATCTAGGCATAGGCTCAGTGGTGAGAAAAAAATAGCATGTTCAAAGATTGATACATATTTAATATGCTGGGGCTCAAGGCAACCACACAAGTGGCAAGAGACATGATGGAAGGGCAGGCAAGGTCAGATCTGAAAGGATCAGACTTCAGAGGAGGAGGAAATACATTAAGAATTGTGTTCCAGGTCTCACAGAGAGCAGACGGGCATCAAGGCCAGATCTCGGCAAGACAGAAGCCCCGCTGTGTCTCATAGCATGCCATGTCCCTCACATCAGAAGGATAGGATTGTGATACTGCATTTTCAAGGCAGTAATACACTCCAGACCTCCAGTTTGACTTGGGCCATCCTCCTGAGGTGGAGAGAGGGAGACCTTGATCAAGATCACATTCTGCTCATTATTCTACAGGCCTCACTGTGATTCCATCTGAGCTGAGCCTGGGCACCAGCCGGCAGCTGGTGCTTGGACTTGGTCACCTCTCAGCAAGACTCAACCACACCCCTGTTTTATCATGCACACACAGGACCCACAGAGGCACCTGCCATCTCCCTCAGAAGGACAGCCTGTTCAGGATGTTGACATGCACCTGCAGCTGCTCCCTGGCCCAGCAGTCATCGCTGTCACAGGCTAATGCAACCTGACAGGTAATACGGGGTGGGAAGCCCATCATTACCAAATGGCTCATGGCTCAGCAAGCCTAGTGTCATCCCAGAATGAGTGACTGAAGCCCAAACAGTGCTCCTCCCAGGAGTCTCTTTTTCTGTCTTTCTGCCGTTGCCACATACAGAGAGGATCAGATGGAGAGCCTGCTCCCCACTGTCCAGCGGCCCCAGTCATAGCTCACTGTCTCCATCTCTCTCAGCCTCCGCACCAAGTGCTTCTAGCTGCTGTGCCCCTATCATCCTAAAACACTGCTGCAGGCTGCTGGCTGCTGGCTGCTGGCGGGTCTGTCACATAACACCCGCAGCAGCAGGGGCTAGCCAGACGGCTCAACAAACCCACATTGTGGAGAAACAGAGTCCCAAACCTCTTTCTGCTGGGGTACATGACTCTTGCCAGGGAGGGGAGGCATGACAGAGGGTGTATTTAAGGAACAGAGTCTGTACCCAGCAAGGTAAGAACGTGCTTACTGAGGAGGCACCTGGGGGCCCAAAGGTATCAAGGCATCTTCAGGGCTTTTCCTGCATGGCTACTGAGCTTGTGTGTAGCTGCTGTGAACTCTCTGCATGGCCTTCCTGTTTGAGTAGCTTCCAGTCTAAGACACCAGATGCCCTGTCCACACAATGTCCCAAGGAAGCCCTGATTCCAGTGGGAGCACAGCCATGTCATATCCGGGCCTGTCCTGGAGCCTGTCTCATTTTAATTTGGGCTTCTTTCAAATTGCAATGAAGGTAGCTGGGCTGACTAGGACTGCATGAGAGTTATTTAAATTCTCCAACTTAGTGACTGTAATGACATATACTCACACTGCCAAGTGCACAGGACAGTGGGACTCATGGGTGACTTTTATCTCCAGCCCTGCTATGCTGGCGGCCCCCATGGTATCATGATGACTTCTCAGCCATACGTTGCAAGCCTCCCTCTGCATGGAAATGGAGGTATTTGGGGAGGTAAGCAATGGGTCTTTGATGGCAAAATATAGTTGGAGGCCAAAAGTGGTGCCAAGTAGGAGTGTTACAAGGCCTCTGTGGTGCTCTGAGCTTTTCTTGCATCCCTGGGAGGCCATAGCACAGTGCGGAGCCATGTTCCACAGGCTGAGCCAAGGAAAGATGCGATAGGAGAGTCCCCCTGGAAGGGGATCCTTCCAGCTGCCTGGAAGGCTGCCTGATGCCTGTGCTGTCAGAGAAACCTTTTTCTGAAATGGTGAAGACCTAGAGGTCATTGTTTTGTCCTGGGGCAGCACATCCCTTTGTAGGCCAAGGAGAAAGGAGACAGGGTGCTCGGATAAGAAGAGGGCCAAGCTGGCATCCTCAGAAAGGCACTGACTTGGTCACTGGCCATGGTGAGTCATTTGTCATGTTTCACCTCCTTCCCTGCCTCCCTGCTCTAGCTGCTCTCATGTCCCAGTTGTCCCTCAGGGAAGAATGTGACTCTGCCCCCATTCGTCCAATGACTCTTCTGTTGGTTTGTTTCACTGATTCCTTCAACAAGTTGCATATCTCTACACCACTTCCTGGAGGTGAAAATGTTTACTAAATAGATATAAATTTGAATTTAAAATACCTCTTGTGCTAGGAATCTTAAAAAAAAAAAAGTCAGTAACATGAAGGAGCTATGCTCAGAAAAGAAGAATGAAATCAAGGAGCCGAATCACCGTTGGAAGAGAGGCAGATAGAAGATGAGAGTTAAGGGGAGTTTAGAAAGATCATGGGCAGGAAGCTCACACTATTTAATATTTGAAATATTGGTGTGAAAAAGCCTAATTCTTGTTGGACAAGGTGGCTCAAGTCTGTAATCCTGTTGCTTTGGAAGGCCAAGGTGAGTGGATTGCCTAAGTTCAGGATTTCAAGACCAGCCTGAGCAAGACTAAGACCCCCGTTTCTAAAAAAAATTAGCTGGACACTGTGGTGGGTACATGTAGTCCCAGCTCTCAGGAGGCTGAGGCAAGAGAATTCCTTGCACCCCAAACTTTGAGATTGCTATGACCTATGATGCCACAGCACCTACCCCAGGGCAACTGAGTGAGACTTTGTCTCAAAAAAAAAAAAAAAAAAGAGAGAGAAAGAGAAAGAGAGAAGAGAAGAGAAGAAAAAAGAAAAGAAAAGGAAAAAGAGAAAGCCTAATTCTGATGTAGGGCAATTTAGGAGAGAAATACTATGCCAAGGAGTTCAACCTGCCTAAAAAGATCACAGGAAACATAATGAGACAGGGAGAACTCTGAGCCCCAGCTGAGAGCCTGTTTTTTCAGATGCATTAAGAGGCAGAGATACCTACCTGGACAGAATAATCAACAGCCCTTTACCAAAATCGTGTTGAGAACACAAATCAACACAAAAGAGCAAAAAAAGAGTAAAAGTAGAGATGCAGCTCCCGGAGGAGATGCCAAGCTTCTCTCTCAGGAAGTGCAGACCTGCTGGTAACTGCGCGTCTGTCGTCTGTCTGTGCAGTGTGTATGCTTGGGTGATCTTTCCAGACCAATCATAAAGTGGCAGACCGTCCAACTGTCCATCAGCCATCAGCTCAGCATGCAGTTCTGATCATCCAGCTAGACCCAGCTCTGAGTTATGCAGAGTCAAAACCTGGCTGGGCATTAAAGATGGAGGTTTGAGGAAGACAGTTGTCTATATGTACATCACATGGCAAAGCTATGGAAGCTATTCACTTGGGTTCACCTCACCACCCTAGGATCCATTCCTAATGAAGGTTGGGGATGAACAGGAGAAAGCTAAAGATATGGGGAGCAGACAGAGCCAAGGAAAAGGATGGGGAGGGGTCTTGTAACTTGACAGGATTTCTCATGTCCAGAATTACAGCTTCTCTGCATCTCTCTGAAAGAAATCACCTTTTAAATGGAAACAAATGTAGCTCTGAAACTCAAGTCTTCACATTATCATCATGTTACAGGAGTGAGGGCTGTAACTTAGAAGTCATTAAAAATAACTTAGAATGTGTTAACCAAAGGTGATGGTTTCCATTGGCTTCTGAGCACCATGTCTGTTCCTGGGATCTTTGTGTCTAGGGCTTTCCACTCTTCTTCATCCAAGCTACTCATTCCTCCATGAACTCAATTCAAAGGACGAAGGAAGAGAGTGTTTACCTCAGGTTTAATTTTGGACTTTGTTCCAGCCTACTTTCTTTTTCAGTTGCAGTTCCACCTGGAGGTTTCAGAGCGCTCACTTTTAGAACAGGGTCAAATTCCACTTTAGCATGCCTTACCTTCGACGGCCGGAAAGAGAAGGCTGTGGACTTCGTGTCTGACTTTCCCCGGTCTTGCAGTAGAAGGCCTTGGTCCTCTGTCAAGGCCAGGTAATGGCCTGTGGTCAGATGCCGGAGTCGGAAGGCCTGGCCCCATCTAATGTTACTGCCACTCCAGCTAGGCGGACGAAGCAGATAAAAGATTGCATTTATGCCAAATTAAGTGCTTTTCAATATTTATCTTGTACTTTCCTACACATGCTAGCAGATTTACAATTTTTTCTAGTGGTCATCTTTAGGGTCCACCATGCCCACCTTCTGTCTAGGATTTCAGGTCTGTCCATAACCCAGAGAGCTCTCTCTCGGTCCCTCTCAAGGACCTCAACAAGGAACATAATCCCAAGGACAGGCCAGGGGTGTAATATAACTGGAAGTCCCAAGGTACCATTTTTTTCTTTACTCCGCTGAAGTGTCTTTATGCAAATAACCACAAAATGGATGGGAAGCTTGTCTTTTAAGGAAAACTTATTTTGGGAGAAGCAAAGCTTTTTCAAATGTGCCATCTGAATGCAAATAATTTACCACCACAGAGCCCTCTCTTTGAGAAATAGTGAAAATACCTGTGCAGCTTACACTTGCCAGAGAGAAGCAGATGATAAACAAGAATATTAAGTAATTACTGTATTATGTTGGGAGGAGATAAATCTTATGGAAAGGAAGAAAAGCAGGATGAACAGATTGAGAGGAGGGAGACCCATGGTGGATGCTGGGTCCTTCATCAAAAGATTAGCATTCAGCAGAAGTTGTGTTGTTAGGGAAGAAATGATTCACTGTATAATCTATCACTTAAAGCTGATCTTTTTGAGAACTAAATGTGTCAAATTTTAAAATCTCTTTCACCTACATCCAACTTTCTGAAGCACTAACGAATCCAAACGACAAGGATGAAAGGGTTAAGTTGTTCACATGAAGGCCTCTAAAGAAATGAACAAACGTAACTAGAAATATGTATATTTATATATATACACCACATACCTGCTTTGACTTTTTAAAAAGTTTATTAAGCAAGAAGGCCAGGCCTACTATCTTGAGAATAATACGTTACAGTATTAGATTTTTAGCAGGGATGGAAAGAGAATGCAGATGCCTCAAGACAGTTAAAAAGAGGGTATTCCTTAAAACCAATATTCTTTAAAATAGCAGTTTCCAGTTTCTCAGTTAGAAATGTGAATGCGTGCATGTCTCTCTCTGTGTGTGTGAGACAGGAGAAAAGTTCTAACACTTTCCTCTGCTCTCCAGTGGATTATCTTGTGGAACCCACTGGGGCATATGCCCCTCATGAGAGACTCTGACCATGTATTCAGGGATTACATGGCCATGTATTACTCTGGCCATGTATTCAGGGAAGGGCTGAGCAGAAAGCTGGAGGGAACGGCAAAAAGAGACAAGCAGAGGGTGACACAACCCTCCTCTCTCATCCCAAGCAGTTTAGCTCCAGCCTAACTTGTGAACCCTCTCAGCCAACTGAAGGTCCCGTGCTTCCCTGCATCCCCCTCCAGTCGTCTGTAGCTTAGCAGCCACACGTGGTTACTCAGCCTTGCCTCTAGAAAGTCTAACCTCCCAGTTCCTTCTACCCGGGTACAGTATGGTCTCTGGAAGGTCCTGGTCAGTACTGCGTCCTTCACAGCTACATTTTCAGAGAAGTTTACATCTTCTTTGTGCCATTCCATGACGACTACCTGCCTGTCTCTGTCACTAAGTGCTAACTTTCCACTGGCACCAACAAAGCTACTGAGAAGAGAGAGAAGACTTGTCTGGGTTCCATTAAATAATAGGAAGCAAGCTTCCACGGCTTTCTGCAGCCACGTCTAAACCTGCCTTGTGTAACTCACTACTGCAAGGGCGGCATAGCCATCCAGCCTCGGTGATCTTGGAAATTGTGTGTGTGTGAGACTCTGTGTGTGTTTTATTCTTTAAAAACAAAGTCACTGAAATTCCAGAATTTAACTTGAGATCCAAGAAAGACTTCTGAGAGTTTGCCAGGGGACCCCGAACAAATGAGATGTTTAACAGGATGGACTGTACTGGGGGAAAAGAAGTAACTTAGAAAAGAACATTCCCGCCCCCAACCCCGCCCTCCAGTACCTGATCCGAAGGGGCTCCACTCTCCACAGAGACCTGGCTCGTGTCCCAGCTCCCCCAGCTTCATAGAATATTCTCCTGCGAGCAGAATAGGATATCAGCTACTACGTGCAGGACACGGATCAGCACCGGGTGAGGAACAGCTCCCCGCAGAGGCTGCTGGGCCCCTGCCGCTGGTCTAAGCCTTCCCACAGTCAGCAGAACATAAAAAATCCAAGGGCAGCACTTTTCCAGTTGCTTTCTCTGGAGGTATGAAAGCTGCTAAAGGGAGGGAGCGGCTCCCCATACCCCCGTCATAGGCACTGACGGGTCTAAGGTGTGTGACGAAAAGGCAGGGACAAGAACACCTTCATTTCTGTAGCAGGAGTCAAAATAGCCCCATCACACACCATGACACAGAAGGCTCTGATTCTTTCAGGGTAAGCTCCTTGAGGTGACAGTCTATCTTTTAAAAATGTACTTGTACTTTAAAAATACATGTTCAATACAGTGTTAACTTGTTTTCATTGTTCTAGGATACTTAGAACTTTGTGTACAATTGTTAGAGTGTTTGTGATTTTAATACTGTACTGTTGCCTCCTTTTCTGAGTTTGAAACCATTTTTAACGTGTTTTTATTAATGTAATTTTATAGTTATTATTTTTGAGATAGGGTTTCACTCTGTCACCCTAGGTAGAGTGCCGTGGTATTATCATAGCTCACAGCAACCTCAAACTCTTGGGCTCAAGCAACTTCTTGCCTCAGCCTCTCCAGTGGCTGCGACTACAGGCGCCCACTATGTCTGGCTAGTTTTTCTATTTTTAGTGGAGATGGGGGTCTCACTCTTGCTCAGGCTGGTCTCAAACTCCTGAGTTCAGGCAATCCACCCACCTCAAACTTCCTATAGGATTACAGGTGTGAGCCACCACTCCTAGCCTTTAAAGTATTTTTAAATAAAACTTTTGTTTGGGAAAAATTTTGAGTTCATAAAAATGCTTCAGGATAGTCCGGAAAGCTCTTGTGTAGTCTCACTCAGTCTCCCCTCATGCTGTCATCTTACGTTACTACGGTGTATTGTCAAAACTGAGAAATCAACATTGGTAGGTCATCTAAATCACGATTTAGATTTCATCTTAATTTTTTTCCTTGACTTTTTTCCTACTCCAGGATCCAATCCAAGATACCACATTGGATTTAGTTTCCCCGTCTTCTCTGTTTCCACTGATCTGTTACAGTTCCTCAGTTTTTCCTTATTTTTCATCATGTAACAGTTTTAAGGAGTATTGGTCAGACAATTTGTCAAAAATGTTCACGTTTTTTCTAGTGATTAGCAAAATCTCAGTTTTTAAAATCTATATGATGGGGACTAACCTGCCTAGATCACAGGTTATGTAGAATTAAATGAACTGTCATAGTTTAGGAGAATGTCTAAAGAACAGGGATCCTCAGCCTCCCTGGTATATTGATTAGGTCAGGCCACTTTGAGAATCTCTTGACCACTGATCAAAACTGATAACTTAGCTGCATTTATATTCACTAATTTAAAATCCAACCTCCAACCATAAACAATATGTATTAATATACATGTATATCATGACTGAAATGCTCAAGCCCCAGAAGCATCTTGATCTAGAAATACATTGAAGATAAGTACTCTATAAAGAAGACATGTATATGGGTACTTATTCCGCCCTCCCCGAGAACTAATATAATTATGAGTTGGTTCAAAACACAGACATAGAAGTCAGACAGATCTGAGTTTGAATCTGTTAGCTGGGTGACCAGGGGCAAGCCCCTTCAACTTTCTGTACCTCATCTTCCTCATCTGTAAAATGGGTCTTCTAAGGGTATGCACGTCACAAAATGGTTGTGAGGACTTAATGCTTTTTGTTAAAATAATCAGTGTGCACAATGATGTTCATGGATGTACAAACTATGTATTATAGATAACAATCTATGCATTATAGATTCAACCACATTTTGTACAGCAGGGCATGGTGGCTCACACTTATAATCCTACCACTCTGGGAGGCCCAGGTGGGTGGATTGCCTGAGCTCACAGGTTCAAGATCAGGCTGAGCCAGAGCGAGACCTCATCACTAAAAATAGCTGGGCACTGTGGCAGGTGCCAGTAGCCCCAGCTACTTGGGAGGTTGAGATAAGAGAATCACTTCAGCCCAAGAGTTTGAGATTGCTGTGAGCTATCATGCCACAGCACTCTCTACAAAGGGTGTCAAAGTGAGACTCTGTCTCCAAAAAACAATAACAACAACAAAAACCCTCCCCAAAATACAAAAAACATTTGTACAAATACAAGCATCTATAAGCATGCATACAAAAACACATTAATGGCACAAATATTACAAAACATTACATTACCAGTGGTTACTTCTGGAAGGTGGGATTATAGAGGATACTTCTAAGCCTTTTCCAAACATACATGTTAACAGGACATAAAATATATTAGGAAAAAATCCTATATACTCAAAAGTTCTGGTAGCCCAGGTATCTCTGTACCAGGCCCAGGGTGGAAATGATACTGCTCTGACCTCCTGCTACCCAGGGAGTGTTGCTGAGATTATAATTGATGCTTTGGCCTCTTTAGTAAAGGCTGGAAGGATGGCTCAGGTGGAGAGAGTGAGCATTTCACCTGAGATCACAGGTGAAACAGAGCCAAAGCTGGCCCCAGAAGACTCTCTACCCTGACATCTGAAGGATTCCTGCTGGTTCGTTCTTCCCACCTGGGACATTTGGGTGGCCTGCTGTATTTGATTTCACAAGGTTACCGAGGTTGAAACAACTTGTTCCTGTTCTCTAAAACAATTCCAAGAAAAGGAGTGGGTGGCAAGCTGAGTTGCTTTTGAAAGCTTGCTGACAGCTCAGCCTTAGCTTCAATAGGTTAAGTAACTTATTCCAGGGAGTCTGACAAGCCAGAGGCAGAAGCAAGGCTCAGAGCTCAGAATGTTAGACTGTTGATTTTGGGTTTCCACCTCTGGGACAGTCAGTCTCCCTGTCTGGCCTGGCTGCTCCAGGCTTTATTTAGAAGGAATTATCATGTCTTCCTCTAGAGGAGGAACCCCTGCATGCCTTAGTGGCTTCTGGGATCTCTTAGCATGGCCTTTATTTCCTATTTCCTCAGGCTTCCCCAGATTTTGGTGTTCCTGGCCATCTTGGCTAATTCTAAGGATTTACCTGACAACAGAAGACAGTGAGTCTTAGCATTCACCTCACCTGGGCATCAAATAACACCAAGGCATCCTGCTATCACTGAGAGACCAGCTGATACAAAAACCAGGTTCCAGTGTGCTGGGCAGCTGCTCACCTGCTCCAGGCTCAACCCCTCCACGCTCCCTTGCACAAGAAAGGGATATGCTGCCTTATTTCTATCAGTGAATTTCTTTTTCCAACACACAAACTAGATCCTGTGGAATCTTAGGCCAAAGGAGGGCCACCTTCTCTCTTATTTAAATGACTGTGGGCACATCTGGTTCAGTGTGCCCATTCTGGGGACATCCCTCCATCTACTTCATTCCCCCTACCCTTTCCAAGCACTTGCCCAGCCTTTCATTTTAAGTGAAATTTGGCTGAATAACTTGACAGGAACACCCACCAAATGACAAACATCTGCAAGTAGCATAGTTTCTGTCTTGGCTATTTCTAATTTGGCCCTCATTTTAATGGCTATACATGGTGAGTACTTCACTTCTTCCAAACTCCTACCCTTAAATGCTGAACAAAAATGGGAAGACTGAGCTAGTGAAGTTTTGGTGTCTTCCTTCATGGGTGCAGATAAAACCCTGTAAGAGTCACAAAAAAAAAAAAAAAAAAAAACTTCAGTTCTTTATCCACCTGCAAACCTTCCCCTTGATGCAGAATAAGATACAAAAGGGGGAATATATGGGCTGTTCTGTAGTTCACTATACAAAAACAAAAACAAAAAAAGAAAAAAGAAAGAAAAGAAAACTGTAACTGAGTAGGAACACATGATAGGACAGGAAATTTTAATTCTAAAGGACAGTCTAACTTTTCTACTCAGAGGTAAGTGTCAACCATTGGAAGTCCCAGGGAGGCAGTGAATGAACCAGGGCATTTGACATAGGTCTGTGCTTTATGTGTCCCAGACACTGTGTGGGTCACATGTGGTTCCCTGAAGGGGTATTTAGAGGATGAAGGAAGTAGGAAGAGACTGAGAACTATAAGTGATGCCTATTGCCAAGGGAAGATTTCTAAGACGTGTAACAATACATTCAAGCACATTGCTTCTGGGGGTCTTTCAGCACATCAAGAAAGGAATGAGCCTTGAGGGAGAAGAGTCAGCAACTCTGGCTCCCAGGCTCCTATCTGAAATTGGCCAGGCTGTGACCTTTGTCAGTAGCTTGACCTACATCATCTCTCAGCTGGGAAGGTCCCAAATATGGGCCTATGAGCCTGTATTTCTAATAAGGCAAAATAAATGCAGTGGACAAAGTTCCTGTAGGCATTACACAAAGGAAAGGAAAGTGTTATCAGCAGATCAGACTCACTGCTGTCCCAAATTCAGTCTAATTTGGACCAGAGGTTTGATTTTTTTATATCAGCTTTCTATAGTTTGTAGGGCCAAGCTTTTTATGCTCTGTTCTTTGATGTTGACTACCAAGGGACTCTGTAGTGTGAATTTAGGAATTGGATTAAATCTTCAATCTCATGGTTTTGAATTTCTAAAAAGCATTCATCAGGGGTCAACTACTGGACCAAAGAGAGTTTCACACTCAGCAGCACCCTCCCAGGGTGCCCTTGGTCCCACCTCCTGCGAGACCCAGCTCTCTTTGGATGTTGACATTTGGTTTCTCCAATGCCATTTGGTAATAAGCAAAACCAAATCAATGAAGTCCACCTTACTTATTTAAATCATGAAATGAAGAAAATGGAGATGATCCACTTTTGAAGAGCCTGGTGCAAGACATAGGCTTGCTAGAATGATAAGCCTGATTTCCATCAACAAAATGGGTGCTTCCATCTATAATTAATGAAGAGATTGGGAAGAGCTACAGAAGTGCTCCCCATGAAGCAGCATGTGTACACAGGTCTTCCCAGGAGCAAGCTCCACTGGGCTGCCATTCTTGTTTTACAAACTGGAACCTGTGGCTGGAAGAGGATTTTTCAATTGAACAACATGTATAGAATTCATATGTGGCCAAATAACACAAACTCTTAAGTCCAAGTCACCAAGACTGGAGACAGCAAGGAGAAAGAGGAAGCTATTGGCTCACCTGTGCTGGGCATCATTCTGGTCTGTAGACGGTATTGTCAAACACTCATCATGACCATGGAAGAGACGTACTACGTGCCCACCAAGTAGGTATCCTACAAAAGAATTATATTCTACCATGAATTGATGGCAGGTTTATGAAACAGAAGAGTGCACTTAAAAGGGTAAATTCAGGCAGGTTTGGGTCAGTTACAGAAAACATCAAGAGATGTATTTTGGAAACAAGAGATTCCACGCATTCAGTAAGGCTTTAGGCAGAAAAGATAAAAAAGTCAAAACAATTGTAGTGTTGAAAGTTAAACAGGGTTTCAGAGACAGGCAAGTCCAACATCAAAAAGACAGATGAAAATAGCATTCGTTGATATTATTACAAACCCAAAGGAGAAAGAATCAAGTTACTACCATAAGGAAGATAATGATTTTCCAATTGCATATGGGGTAAATACATCTAATCCCAAATTCCTGGATAAATTCCTACAATCTTATTGTGTGAACTTTGTGGCAAAATTCAAATCAAATTGCAGTCATGGGAAAGAGAGGTGCGTGGCTTGGGGTAGCAAACTATTCTTCAGGACTGTCTAAGGAGAAGCTAGCTTTTGAATGCATTTAACAAACATAGATCAAATCTGGATGCTGCTCCTACAGCACAAAGCAGAAAGCAAACCTGCTCTCCAGCATCCCTGAGAGAACAGGTGTAGGTGTTTTTATCAAAATCAACAAACACTTAGCTTTTAGAATAGAGAAAGGAATACTCACTATTCTCAACTCATGGAGTTCAGGGGTGGAAAAGAGACAAGAAACTTCAAGGACATGCTGACCCATTAGACTTGAAATAAGTTCCGAGCCTTAATTCAAAGAACACAGTAGCAAGAGAAGGGCTCCAATCTGAACTTGACTTTGCACAAAGAAATGGGATTTGTTATTCCTCTGAATTAAAAAATTCTCCAGGCAAGTCTCTTCTCAGGAGACATAGAAACCTAGTATACTCAATGTCTGTATCAAGTTTGTTTTTTTTTCTTTTTAGAAAAAGATCACATATTTAGATCACTTTAGGGGCTGTCTTAAAGTATTTTGGGCACTAGGTTAGAACAGTAAGGATGAAAAGTCATACCAGAGGAGAAAAGGAGGCTATCAGCTCATCTCGCTCTGTGACAGTCAGATATTCCTGAGACTTTTTTTTCTTTCACCTAGGTGAGATTTTCTTAAATTTCCCTCAAATATTCAGAAGTCTTTTTCCAGTTTTATTGTATCTTATTGTACTAATATTTCAAATTATATTCTTTTTGCATTACCACTATTCAGAATATACTCCAGGGAAATTCTTAACAGCCAATTTGTTTAGAAAATTAAAACCTACCATGATCAAGCTCTTGATTAAACTATCATCTCACAATTGCAAAGCCATCCATGCATCCCTGCCCCATCTGCAGCCCATCCTTTACATTTCTCAGGCGCCTTCCATCAATATCCTACTCCCATGGAGAAAACTGCCAAGTGTGTGGGGCCTCACAACTTCTCTTAATTAAAATCTATCAGGGCCACAGTCAGGAAAGAAATATTTGGATCACTTATGATCTTAAGAGCCGAAGTAAGTTTCTCAACAGTGGATACTGAAAGGGCATTTGCTGCAGATTAGATGACTCAGTGATGAGCTACCCTGGCTACATCACAACAAGGACACTCAACACCTCTGTGAGGACCTTTTGACATGATTTGCAAACACTCCTTAAATAATCTCCACAAGCCCTCTATTAGGACTGGGAAATCATTTGCTTTCTACAGTTAAGACAAAAAAAATCAACATGGAAAAGATTAAGTCAAAACTTTCTTGGGAAAGATTTAAAAGCAGAGTTTCTTGATTCTGGATAGAAAGGGAATGATTGACTATAGACTTGTTGCAACAGGGATTAATTTTGACATAAAGGAGAGGGGTCTAAACACATTCTGTCTTTCAAAACCTTCCATGTGCTACTGAAAGAGTTAAGAATTTGTCCTTTCCTGATTATTCAGTTTAGTCTGAAGCCTTCTAAAACCGACATATCACCTTGACAGTTCTGTTTTCCCTCTTTTTACAAACATTATAGCTCAGACGGGCATTTCAGTTCAGAACTACTAGACTTAAATAGGGCTGAAGTCTGTGATATGAGTACTTTTAAAAATTCTGATCTTAATTGTATATAAAACCAGCACACCGTACCCCATGACTGCATTGATGTACACAGCTATGATTTAATAAAAGAAAAAAAATTCTGATCTTGCTGTAAAGGAAATGCAATAATCCCTAGGTCAGGAAGTGCAATAACCCATAGGTCATTGACATTTGGTTATTCTACTCAGTTGTGGTATTACCTATGAGTAGAGTAAGGCCAGTACATTTATCATATAACTCAAAAGATGCATTGGCTTTATTTGGTTCTAAGAAATAAAATACATTGATCAAAGTTTGATGATCTTATTTCCAAAGGAAAGATAAAATACTGATATACTGATGAAATGTCACTTATAACTTTTAAATGGCTTTCCATAAATACAAGCAAAAAGAAAAATGGCCCAATACACTTTTATTTATCAAGGGAGTCCTTCCCCTATGTGGCGAGATGCATAGGGAGAAATATAAACAATATTACCATTTTGGCAAATAATAGCTTCTAAAACTAAAGTTGCTGTATATATACAACTGGTAACAATAAAAATGAAAACTCAGTGATCTAAGTCCCAAATGTATGTAGTGCTAACATAATAATGTAGTGGGGTCCAAATGATTGACAAATTATGTCGGGGAAGCTCCTTTAACTGGAAGTCAGGATAGATAATAATCTATATTGAATTCAGCACAATAAATTCAACTAAGCTGAAATCAGGCTACCTGGATACCAGACATTCAGGTGGAAGCTGGGAAGTAGCAGAAAATGTCAATATATACACCACAAGAGCAAGTGGCAGGCTCAGGGCTGAATGCATATAAAAAAGCACACCTTCTTCGATGCTACTTCCTGAGCAAGTTGGATGTACATTCCAGAGCGTTTGCATAAAGGAGGCGTCCACTTGTATGTTACCGTTTGATATTGAGAGGTGCTGCGGCAGAAACAGAAATGAGACATCCTTTAAATCACCAGTCCAGTCCTGACAGAAGCAGCTCATTTAGCTCTTTCTACACAGCCTGTGGAACATTTTTCTCTACCAGATCTAGAAGCAACTTCAAAGTGGGACACTTTATTCTGGGACGAGGAAGTAGTCAGCTACAGAGATGGAACACAAGTGTTGACTTCATCCCCTTTGCTGGATCCGATTCAACACCAAGTCATAAAATGTCTCTTCTTTGTAGGAAGAGAGAGCTCTCAAATGGGAAACATCACCCAGCATTTGGCCTGGGCAAAGTCAAATCTGCCCACAGGGTCGGCTCTATGAGAAGCTTCTCTGATGTTTCTCTGGTCCTCAGGCGTCCCTGCCTCCAGCCAAGGGCTAGATGTCAGTGGCATTGCCTATTACCATCTCCAGCTGCGGAATCTCACCTGCATCCCTGAACCTCTGTAACACCCCCCATGCTGAAACATTTTAACTTCTCTTTATTTCTCTAGCATAAGCTTATTTTCCTGTATTCCATTCTTTCTGGCTTGTTCTTCACTGGACAAGAGCTAACCAAGGTGATAAATTCAGGATAATGGGATTGAAGGTGCAAATTGCGCCTGGGGCATTTGGGCCCAGTTTGCTGGACACAGGACGATAATCCAAAGGATGACTAACTGTTAAATCCTAGGCATCATGGTCCTGTGGCAGGGGAGGGAACTTACCCACCTCTCAAGTACAGCTGACCCTTGAACAGAGTTTGAGCTCCTCAGTCCACTTCCATGTGGATTTCCCTCTGCCTCTGTCACCAAGACCAGCCCTCCTCTCCCTCCTCAGGCTACTCAACACGAGGATGCGGAAGATGAAGGAAGGCCCTCATGATGATCCACTTCCACTTCATAAATAGTAAATGTATTTTCTTAATAATGTTTTCTTTTCTCTAGCTTACTTTATTGTAATAATACAGTGGAAAACACACATTATCATACAAGGTATGTGTCAGTAGGGGAGTTATATTATTGTCAAGACTTCTAGTCAACAGTAGGTTATTAGTAGTTAAATAAGTTAGGGGGGATTCAAACTTTTTGACTAACCCCCATGTTGTTCAAGGGTCGACTGTATACTTTGTGAAAGCAACTTATTCTATGTAGCTTGGCCCACCTTGACTATCTGTTCCTAATGGAAAAAGTTCTGAAAATGAAGGACTCCTGTGGTAGGAGGGACTTACGAGGTATCTTTCTGAGGACACACTGACGAGGATGAGGTCATCGCCAATTCGCACTTTCTCCCCCTCAGACCGCTGTTTGGAGGCAGGATGTATAGTCCACCAACAGGCTTCCCCTGCACAAAGACTCGTCAGGTTAGTCATTGCTTCATAGAGGCCAGTGTCCCTAATCCTGTCCCCATCCTCATTCCTCGTGCACACACACATGTACACACAGAGGCAGACTCCAGACCTCCATTTCTATTTATCTTAAAACCATTCCAGATAGCACTACATGTGCTCTTGGCTCTGTCTATCATTTTCATTTTCCCTGACAACAGTGTTTGCAAAGGAGTATTACAGATCAGAAACTTTAGAAGCCTTTGGGTATTTTTAATGCTATAGGAAACTGTTTTCTTTATAGTTTCTTTCACATTCTTAAGAATTAACTTCATTGGTCTACTTTATCATTGCCCCCCCCTTATGAAATTATATCAAAATGTCAATCAAGGGATTTTTAAAGGCTTAACCATGCAAGGACTTAGATAACAGGTGGAAAATTGGTAACAAAGGAGAGAAATCAATATTTTGGAAAAGGGAAAGCATGATGGAAACTTTTAGTCAAGAGAAAGTGAAAAACTAAGTCTTTGAGTAAAAAAATGGAGAAGAAATCAGTAATAAAAAGCCCATTCCTCCTATAGACTCTCTCTAGAAAGTCTCTGGAATTGGAGGCTACTTGTGAAGGCAGCAAAAGATGGTTTGAAAACAGGAGGACTGGTGAATAATTACAAGTTTACATCCTGATTAGTAAAACCCAAGCTCCTTTCCCTCTGTTCTCACCCCCTCAGCATCCAGAATGGTAGCTGTGAAGCTGAACTATCCTGCCCACCCAAATTTGAGTATTACTTTTCAGGGAACCCAAAATATCCAAGATAAAAGTGCAGTTTGGGGTCAACAGTGAGATGTCCAGGTCTTTGCTAGATAGATTACCTAAAAGTGAGGCTCAACCAATGGTGAGCCACAGTGTCCTTCTAGACAGTTTTTGCTACCTTTGTGTGAATGTGAATGAAAACCAAGGCTCACCCAGCATCTAAGGAAAGTCTCTAACATGAATGATAGGAACAAAATAAAAAAGGAAAAAAGAGACTTGGAGAAAACAAAGCTTATAGAGAACAAAAGAAAACTTTAAAAAGTTCTTACAATTAATAATTTCAGAGATAAGAAAAAGTTAACATTCATGAAAATAGCTATAAAAGGATTCCTTTAGAGAAAAAGAAAAACACTCCTTGATCCTGAAAAAGAGAGAAAGAAATGTGAGGATTGTAAGATAAAACTGAAAAAATCTTCCAGAAAGAAGAATGAAGAAAAACAGATTATAAATAAGAGTGAAAGGAGAAGTATAAAATCAATCTAGAGGAATTTCAGAAAGCAAGACTAGAGAAAACAAAGGGAGGAAATCAACAAAGAAAGAATATTAAAACTTTCCCAAAAGTGAAAAATGAGCATTTCCAGATTGACAGGACCTACAGAGCCCCTGGCGCAATGGAGAACAAAGACCTCCCCTAAGGTCTATTCCTGTGAGAATTCAGAACAGAAAAGGATTATTTATGCCAAGGCCTATCACTGGAATTTCAGACTCTAGGGTGAAAGAGATGCTCTCAGTAGCTTTCAAAAAAATAAAAACAGGTCACGCACAAAGGATGCAGAATCAGAAGGCAGACCTCTCAACAGCCAGACTATAAGCCTTCAGGAAGCTGAGAAAAAAAGTTACTTCTAATGTAGAATTATACTAAATTTTGAATTACTTGTGAAGCTAGAATTGGGAAACTTTCTGATAGTAATTTACTTCTTAGGCATCGTTTCTGTAAAAGCTACTGGATAATGTGCTCTACCAATGTCAGGTCGTAAACCAAGAAGTTTAAAAAAAAAAAATCAGAACTAAAACAAAACACAACAACAACTCTAACACATGAGATCCAGGAAATAGAATCTAGGAGAAAGGTAAAGGGAGTTCCCTGCATAGTAGGGGATGTTTCCAAGAAGATAAAAGTGACACATAATGTGACCACATTTCATCAGGGGAGATTTTCAGTTCTGTAAGACAGTGTGGAAATGAACAAACGATTGTATCGCAGAGAAATTAAACAAACGAGACAATATTAACTTACTAGAAAACTCAAAAGTAATACAATACATTACCTTGTCCAAGTATAATATGGAGCTCATTTGCAAATGAAAGTTATTGTTATGGCAATATCACTATATTGATTTGGTAGTTAAATAAAAATAGACGTAAATATATTGATAGAGAGGGAGAAGACAGGGAGAAGTGGAGTAGGAAAGCTAAATTTTTATCAGGACATCCACAGATAATGCCTAATTCAGAAAGAATAACAAAATAGCGATGTATGCATGCTATCCATAAACAAGTGGTAAGCAACAGTAAAAGAGATGAAAGTAAATGCCTGAGAGAGGGGCAGGGATCCAGAGCAGGGGCCGCAGAAGACCGATGTTGTTAATAAGCTTAGCAGCAGTATTTATCTCCTTAAACCATGTATGGGTATTACTTTGATTGAATTTAAAAATGTAGGTTGACCTCTACATTCAAAGGGGAAAATGATATATCTTTGATGTACTCTGTGGACCACTAGAGGGTGTCCACACTGAAGGGGATCCTGAAGAGGCACACAGGGGAAGATCACATTGTTTTCCTGGTGTCTCCTGTGCTCTGGAGCCCAGGGAAAGAGCTTCTCCCTGAATCAAAAGGAGGGACCAGTCCATGGCCCTGTTATATATATATATAAAACACAGCTTGAGGTGTAGGTGTTTAAAATATTTCTTTCCTCCTAAGTCCAAATTCTAAAGATGTGTCTAAATCCTAAAACCAAAACAATAAACAAACTTTAAGATGAGAATAGAATAAATTAAGTTACCAAAATCAAGGGTAAAATGATCATCAACCTTTGTTAAGTCTACGAATTTATTATTGAGCGTGTTGGGGGAAAAAATCCAGAATTGTTCTAAAAACTTTCTCCTGATATCTTCTAGATTCAACTCCATTGCTGAGCAGTTTACTCATTTATAACTCTGAAGAGGTTTCTGAGCCAAAAGTGCATTCATAGAATTATCCAGATGGGAAAGAGGATTCTATTGTGTTGGAGTCCATGGTAATCTCAACCTGAAGGGAAGAGACTCACCCCAGGCAACACTGGATTTTAGCTGACTGCGTGTGCACCTTCCTTCTCCCTCACAACTAGTCGTCTTCTTCAAGGAGTATATGAAATGGTTGGAGTGAGGGAGGTGCAATAAAAGTACATTATTTTAGGCTCTAGGTTTTCTTGATAGTCAACTTCTGATCAGCCAACTTGAACCTGGGTTGGCTTAGGGGTTTGCCTGTTCTGTCTGCAGAATTCATACCAATTCTGATTTTAGGAATTTAGGAAAAAGTGTTGAAAAGAGTAATATTCTTTACTATTTAGAGGCCCCATTAATTAAATAAATTCCTGAACACTTGACTAGGAAGTGGTATTTCTCAATTTCTTCCCAACTTCCCAAAAGTATAAAGTCCTTTTACTGATAGAAATAGAATGACCATATATGACTTTTCTGATTACATGCTCCAAGACTGACAGCAGGTTTATTTAGAGGCCAACTTACATTCCGACTGTGGCACTTGACTCATTTTGTAATTTTCAGCAAAGGTTGACAATACCTTAGGGGGAATTATATTTTAAGGATAACATTTTAGCTGAAAACAAAAAAACTTCTAATCAAATTCAAATATAATCTTATTTTAGGAAAAAACCCCACAATGGGCAGAGGCAGGCCCACTCATCTTGGTATAAAAATGAGAGGAAGAGGAAGAAAGAGAAAAGTTCTTCCCCTGGCACACTTAGGACACCATCATGCAAGATATAGAGATAGCAGGTGCATGGGTATGTAGTTTTAAATTCAATTTTTTCCTAGATCATCTAGAAAATCAGACAATTTGGATCCTTTCTTTATTTATTAACTGACCTAATTTTACAATAACAAAATAAACTTATGTCCCTTTTTGGCTACCCAACATTGGAATTCTCTGCCTATTAAAGGGAAAATATCATGATATTATTAGACTATGTTAATTAGATGCTTTCTACAGTGTGCCCCAGGATGTTTTCTCTTCCCTGGTCTCCCTTTTTTGCTGTCCAAATTCCAAGGCTGGGGCTCCAACTTTCGAGCAGGTTCTAGTCAAGATATTTCCAGTATATTCTTATCCTGCTTGAGTTAATCTGAATCAATCTCTGTTGCTTGCAACAAAGAATCCTGATTGGTACCTAGTCCAGCCTCTAAATAGAGCAGAAATTCCACATGTAATGCCCTTGGTAGATAGTCAGATTGTCCAAGAATATTTCCAGCCACAGGGAGCACCCTGTATCTCAGGGCCAGCTGTTCCTCTGCTGGTTAATTGCAGATTTTATCAAATGGTTTCCCCCACTGTGGGGAAATGTGCCTCCATTCAACTTTTAGCCACTGCTCTACTAGTCTTTGGAATAACCCACAAAAAGTCAGCACCTTCTTTGATACTACTGCTCTATAGGTAGTTAAGTTTGTCCTCTGTTCTGCATTGATGGTTTCCAAACAGAACCTTCAGCATCTTCTTCAGGACCCACCTCTTGACTGTCAGTATTTTTGAATGTACTCAAACAAACAAACAAACAAAAACAAATCTAGTGGTTCCTAAAGGAATTGGAGGTAGATAACATTGGTGGCAGAAGGTAATTCAATGCCGTTGAATTATATAGCAAAACAAATTTTCTTTTTACTACTTTTTAAGCCTTCTGATTCTATCAGAGAAAAGTTTTAAGTTTGGAACTAGTATATCATTAATACTTTTCTAATATTGTCAGCATCTCTTCAGTTATCTAATGGCCTGGGTTTCATTTCATCATATTTACTTTTATGAAAAGCAATACCAGTTTTCTACTTTTAGCAATGATACAAGTTTTGTCTGTAAAATTAAAAGTACAAAAGCTAGTAAATACAAAGAAAGACAAGCTAAAAAATATGAAAGGGGATACACTGGGATGGCAAAACATGACAGAGGATGTCACTGACTAACGGTTGGGAAACACTACTTTAGAAATAGCTTGTTCCTTGCAGAATAAAATGAGACTACGTCTTTGATCTAGATATTATACTTCATTTCTTAAGCCTTTATTGTGTTACCTTTATTTTTTTCAGCAGTAATTTAGTATCATTGATTATCAGGAATGATGTGTCTACTTAACTTTCAGTACTGAGACTAAAAATAGTTTTTCTTTGAGATTCTGGTGGGCTGCAGTTAAAGCATCATGTTTTCCTTCATTCTTAGTTCCAGTGTTTCTATCATAGCTTCTTTCTTTAGTTCATTATCTTCCAATATTTTTTCAGACCTATTTCTTGGTTTGGAATCCTACATGAGTAACACATTCAGGGTCCTTCTCAAAATCCCTTAGCCCAAGATCCCACTGAGCAAGAGATCTAAGAATGTTGACTTACCTGTGGCATGTTCCCGTAGACCTACGTCAAAGGCAAGTTTATCAGTGTGGGATCTTGATGTAGTCAAACATGTTAGATACTGCAAAAGAAGAGCAGATGCAGATGCTAGTGAAGTCCCACTCTTCCACTGGGGTTTAGTATGTCCCCACTTCAAGTTGAATTCAACAATTTGATACTCCCAAGAGGGCTCTTTTATCTTATTCGTTGGAAAGTTAATTGGTACAATCTTTTACAAAGATACTTTTCTAATATATTTAAAGCATCAAATGTGGTCTGATGACCCAGTGATTTAACTATACAACTATATGTTCCAGAAATGAAGTCAAATATTTAAAGATGGCTTAGTTCAAAGATACTCTGAGGAACGATAAAAATGAAAGATAAAGGATCAGCCATAATGGAAAGGTGAGATAAACTTTGGTACTTCTATTTTATGGAACATTACGTTATCAAGGGTATTTATCAAGACTGAATAATAGCATGGAACACTGTTTATAATATACTGAACTAAAAAGTTGTATATAATAGTACATTTATATAGTTGACATGTACACGAAAATGTAAATGCTTAGCAACTAGACTAAAAGAAATTACACCAAAATAACAGAAATTAACTTTAGAAGAGGAGTGGGAGAGGACTTGGATGATTCCATCACTTCTATTTATTTTCTGCTTTTCGATTTTTCTATGAACTTTAAAACTTCTCAAAATAATGTTGTTCCCTGATTATAAAATAACATGTGCAGATAAAACTTAAAAATTATTTTTGAAATAACTTATTAAAGAACTCCACAGCCTGTTGTTCTCTGTCTCCTTCACTGATGGACACAGCCATACATCTTAAAATTAGGCTGGGAAGCAGGTGGGCCCTTGGGACATGTTTTCTGAGCTGTACCTATAGTTTTCCGCAAGCAGAAGATGGAAAATCATTGCATTTTACAGAGTCATATCTCACAGGCTTTATTCCCAGAGCTATTATTAAAGGAGTTAGCCAGTATAGGGTTTATGTTAACTGTGAGTAGGAATTTTTTTTTTTTTTTAGGAAAGGTAAACTTAACTAATGTAAGCCTTCATATTTCTACCAGGATGTGAACCTGAGTTTCAAAGCCCTGAGGTGCTTTTTATTCTATTGAGGTAGGTAAAAAGAAGGGGCAGGGTTTTATTTCTCATATGGATAAACATAAAATTCTGAAAGATAAACTACCACCTTGTGATTCCAGAATTGTCAGGGCATAAAGCTTCCCCACTCTTAAAAATGTCCCCATTTCCTACTCAAATACACTTCCATTTGGTCATTTTTGTCCTCTGTCTTGGCCATGAAGGACTCCAACAGAAGAGTATTCAGACTGAAAAGGTCAACTTCTTACCAGTGTTCAAGAAAAAAATTACTGCAATAAATAAATTATTTAACAGGCAGCTGTTGCTCCTGCTGCCAATTTGATAGCACAAGCTTTGAGATGAACTTTGCATCATGCTGCAGGTGTAAATGCATGAAAATAAAGTCTTGAATTAAAGTGTTAGTTTTCCACTAGGGCCAGAGAAAAAAGACAAATCTTTCAGCCGATAGATCAGGAACTGAGAGTAAACATTATTGGAGATGACACATATTATTCTTGACTGAGATCATAATGTGATTCTTAATACCCATTGCCAAGAGTCTGCAGTATTTATATTTTACAAATTATATTTATTTAAAACACAGAAATTCTTTTCAAGTTACACTGGGTTATCACCATTCTGGTTCTAAACTAAGGTGACCACACGTCCCGCTTTTGGTGGGACAGTCCTGATTTTTAACAATTTGTCCTGTGCCCCACAGCATTTTTAAAAAATTCAGATTTTTGGAAAGAATGCATAACAAGCTAGGGAATAGTGGGAGAATGGCAAGGGAATATACGGCTGCTGAAAAGGTTAACATAACTCCATTTGGGAATGAAGAGGTTGATGTAACTTCATTTGGAAATGAAAAGGCTAATGTAAACTCCCTACTCCCCTCCTGGGTAAGGTATCAGAAGGAGACTGGCTTCCTCCCTTGCTTCTAGGCAAGGACAATTAGCTCGGAAGG
>CAUYQV010087241.1:0-14265 GCA_963574575.1 Galagoides demidoff | reverse complement strand
TAACTGAGAAAATGACATGAAGGCTGTGTTGATCAGTTTGATGGAAGTATTTCAGATTGCATGTGAAAACCCCACACTGTACCCCAGAAGTGTATTAATGTACATAGTTATCATTCAATAAAAAAATTAAAAAAAAAATGGGGATTAAAAGTTCAAGAGAAAATATATATCCCGTGTTTATATACCTTCTTTCTCTTTACGTATAAGTGTATGTCTTAATCTCTGTATTTTACAGTTCCTGAGGACGTGATAAAGAAAGAAACGGACTCCTTAAAAGTGGCAGCCCATCCAGCACCCAACCCTGCCCTATTCTCTGTGAAAAGGGAGCTATCCTCCAACACCTCCACCAGTTCTACCCGGGCCCGAGGCCGACCTCGAAAAACTAAGCCTGGGTCTATACAACCCAGGCATTTTAAGTCTCCCATTCAGGGTCAGGATTCTGAACAGCCCCCAGCTCAGCTTCAGCCTGAGGCTCAGTCCCAGCCTCAGCTTTATGCTCCTGCCCAGCCCCAGCTGCAGCCTCAGTTTCAGCTTCAGTCCCATTTTCAGTCCCATAATAGGTTCCTGGAGCCAGAAGGCTCCCCTCTGTCTCTGGGTCAGAGCCAGCATGACCTCAGCCAGTCAGCTTTTCTGTCTTGGCTGAGCCAGACTCAGAGCAATAGTTCCCTGTTGAGCAGCTCAGTCCTCACACCTGATAGTAGTCCAGGAAAGCTAGACCCAGCCCCACCACAGCCCCCAGAAGAGCCAGAGCCTGATGAGGCAGAATCCAGCCCTGGTTCTCAAGCACTCTGGTTTAACTTCTCAGCCCAAATGCCCTGCAATGCTGCCCCTACGCCACCCCCTGCAGTTTCTGAAGACCAACCTGATCCCTCCCCTCAGCTGCCTGCCTCTTCCAAGCCAGTAAGTAGCTGGAATTAGTAGTATGCACTTGACTTCATCTTGCCATAGGCACCTTTGCCTAGCTGTGGAGCTGTTGCCTGAAGCTGAGGGAACATATAAACATGAAAATCCTCCTCCCCTTATTTTATTTGCAGATGAATAGACCCAGTGCTGCCAACTCCTGTTCTCCAGTGCAGTTCTCTTCCACCCCCTTGCCTGGGGTGGCCCCTAAGAGGCGAGCAGGAGATCCTGGAGAAATGCCACAGAGTCCCACAGGGCTGGGACAGCCAAAACGAAGAGGGAGGCCTCCCAGTAAGTTCTTCAAACAAATGGAGCAACGTTACCTAACCCAGCTGACAGCCCAGCCTGTGCCCCCCGGTGAGTGATCCTGGGGTAGAATGGGGTGAGAGTGGCATCCAATGTGGGCAGTGATTCATCTGCTTTCCTCTCTTTACACACCCTCTGCTTGCAGAGATGCGTTCAGGCTGGTGGTGGATCCGAGATCCTGAGACTTTGGATGCCATGCTCAAGGCTCTGCACCCCCGAGGGATCCGGGAGAAGGCACTTCACAAACACCTTAACAAGCACAGGGACTTCTTACAGGAAGTCTGCCTGCGGCCCTCAGCTGGTAAACAGATATCTAGATACCCAGCCTAAGTGCTGAAGAGCACAGGGTAGATCTTGAACTGCTGCTGTGGACAGCAGTCTGAGGGGCTTCTCCCTCTGCCTTCTCTCCTCTCAGACCCCATCTTTGAGCCCAGTCAGCTTTCTGCCTTTCAAAAAGGCACTGTGAGCTGGTCCTCCAAAGAGAAGACGTTTGAGACAGATCTGACTGTGCTTCAGTGGGTAGAGGAGCTGGAACAGCGGGTTATCCTGTCTGATCTGCAGATTCGGGTATGTTGGGATTGGCATTGGGTGGGACGTTATTTAGGGAAGGCCCTCGGTTCCTGCCTCACATGTGACCCACCATGACCTTAAATGGATCATGTGGTTTGTTTTTTTTCTTTATGCCTGATTTTCCTCCTTTACAATGAGTTTTATTCTTCTCTTTCTCACCTGAAGGGCTGGACGTGTCCTAGCCCAGACTCTACTCGTGAAGACTTGGCCTACTGTGAGCACCCCTCTGACCCTCAGGAGGATATCACCTGGAGAGGGCGGGGTAGGGAAGGACTGGCACCCCTGCGCAAAACTACCAACCCTTTGGACCTGGCGGTAATGCGACTGGCTGCCCTGGAACAGAATGTCGAGCGGCGGTACCTACGGGAGCCCCTCTGGCCAGTTCACGAAGTTGTGCTAGAGAAGGCCCTGCTCAGCACACCTAATGGTGCCCCTCAGGGCATGACTACAGAGATGTGAGTGACTCCCACCTTCCATTTTTGGTCTTGGAGAAAAAGGAAAGGTCCTGCTTCTCATCTAAAGATCACCACTTTTCTCCCTCCAGATCATATGAGATCACCCCTCGAATTCGCGTCTGGCGCCAGACCCTTGAGCGGTGCCGGAGCGCAGCCCAGGTGTGCTTGTGCCTGGGGCAGCTGGAGAGGTCCATTGCCTGGGAGAAGTCTGTCAACAAAGTGGTGAGGCCAGGGGAGCCTGGGAAGGCTGAGGAGCCAGTTTGTGGGTGGGCGGGGTCACTGGCAGATGGCAGCTTGAGGACTCACTCTGCTTTGTCACAACTTTGGTCTAGACCTGTCTGGTCTGCCGGAAGGGTGACAACGATGAGTTTCTTCTGCTTTGTGATGGGTGTGACCGTGGCTGCCACATTTACTGCCACCGACCCAAGATGGAGGCTGTCCCAGAAGGTGACTGGTTCTGTACTGTCTGTTTGGCCCAGGTAAGTCATCTGCCTTTCATTCCTACTCCCAGGCAGAAATCAGAGATTCTCTTTTTCATCCATTTACCACCATTCCTAGCAATATCCCTTATTCCCTCAGTCCTTCCTTGGAAGGGAGACCTGGGTTCTGCTCCTTCTTAATTCTGTAGCCTAAATTGCTACCTCTGTAATATAGGAATAATTAATAACCTTATTGGGTTATGTGACTAATTCACATGCTAGCCTATGTATGGAAGTATTTTGAAGCCTTAATCACAGATAGGTATTACACAGTGCTAGGAACAAGGAGTACCTCTCCAACTCTTGCTGATCTCACCTGTTTGCCGTCCTCAGCAAGTAGAGGAAGAATTCACTCAGAAGCCTGGGTTCCCAAAGCGAGGCCAGAAGCGGAAAAGTGGTTATTCTCTGAATGAGAGTGATGGCCGCCGACGCCGGGTACTGGCAAGGGGCCGGGAAAGCCCAGCAGTGCCTCAGTACTCAGAAGAAGGGCTCTCCCCCTCCAAACGGCGGCGGCTCTCCATGCGGAACCACCACAGTGACCTCACATTTTGCGAGTGAGTTGAGTGAATTCTGGAGACAGTTTGTTCTACCTCTGGCTAAGGAAAGGGCTGGGAGGTATCAGTATATTTGCTACCTGAGATGGAGCCATCACCGTCCCTGTGATGACAGGATCATCCTGATGGAGATGGAGTCCCATGATGCAGCTTGGCCTTTCCTAGAGCCTGTGAATCCACGCTTGGTGAGTGGATATCGGCGCATCATCAAAAATCCTATGGATTTTTCCACCATGAGGGAGCGGCTACTCCGAGGAGGGTAAGTAGATGGTGACAGGTCCCTCCACCCTTCACTGTTACTGCTGCAACTCTCATCTAGCTCACAGCTCTGCCCCTGCCCCTCTTCCCCCCGCCTCCCCCCAGGTACACCAGCTCAGAGGAGTTTGCAGCTGACGCCCTCCTGGTATTTGATAACTGCCAGACTTTCAATGAGGATGACTCTGAAGTGGGCAAAGCTGGGCACATCATGCGCCGCTTCTTCGAGAGCCGCTGGGAGAAGTTTTATCAGGGAAAACAGGCCAATCTGTGAGGCAAGGGAGGTGGGGAGTCACCTTGTGGCATCTCCCCCCACCTCTAAACACAAAAACCCTGCCATTCTCACCTGCTGATGCTGCCCTGGGTTCAGACTCAAGTCAGAGATCACTCTGATTTTTGACCTTGCCCTTGGCAGCTCCCCACATCCTCTTATCCCTATACCCCTTTCTCCCTTTCCTCCTCTTGTTCCTCAAATAAGAGGCACGGAGATGAGGTCCTTCTGGACTGAAAGCCAAAAAAAGAAAGAAAAAAAATAATTTTTCTTTTCTGTTTTATTTCCTAATTAAAAATGGGAAGGGGGAACAGTCCCTCCCCCCAGCTCCCTCTCCCTCCCTGTGCGTGCCCCAGCATTCTGGGGCTATTAACAATAGCAATAGTTCTAGTGAATGTGTGAAACCAAGAAACACTCTGTACTGTGTGGACCCGCAGTGACGGCCAGTAAAGTGGACTTAACTCCCAAGTGTGTCAAGCCGGACACCGGGCCCTGAACATGCTGCTTCCATGTTCAGTCCCTTCCCTGCTTCTTGCTTCCTCTTGATTATTTTTTTCTATCCCTCACCCCCATTTTTCAGATTTTCTCACATCCAATAATGTAAAACTATCGTGTACGGGTTCCTCCTTCCTTTTCTCTTCTCCCAAATCTTTTTTCCCTTCAAAGGAAAAAAAAAGTTCAGAGGTCCCTGTCTTTTTCTCTGTCTCCATCTTCTTGCCAATAGCAATCCCCTCTGTGATGTTGGATGCTCCTCACATGCTGAGTTTCCAGCCTTTTCTGAAACTCAGTAGCTGGGGAGAGGGCAAAGGAGGCACCTGGGCCTTCCAGCCTCCTTCCCCACCTCCTTCCCAAACTTTCCTCTTGGGAACTCCTCAGGGACAACTACTGCTGAGTTTGGGCACACCCCCAGGATGAAAGCCAGGTAGCAATTGCCTGGCCTCAGAGAGAGGTGTGTGTGTGTGTGTGTGTGTTTGTGTGTGTGTGAGAGAGAGAGAGGATGCTGTGATTGTGACCCTGTGATGTTTGATAGAATCCATTCAGTTTTCCCAAGTGTCTGTTTTATTTCCACCTTTTCCTTTGTTTCAAACCATCACTTTTTTGTCTTTGGGAAACCACAGGAACAATTCTGGGGACAAGGCTGTGTTTCTCTTCTGGTCCTTCCTCATCCAGCCTCTTCAAACTGTGCAATCTTTCAGCAGGAATACCCTTCTTTCCTCTCAGTAGCTTTGAATCTAAAGCTTTTGTAGGGAGAGGGGTAGAACTGGATCTTTTCCTAATCCCATGAGCTCCTGTGGGTTCAGTTGTGCTTTCCTTCCCTTGTCTTCATACTCCAAGGCCCCTTCCCCAGCAGAGAGACTCTGGAGCAGAGGAGGGGTTTTGGGTCTACCACTGCCCTGCATGTAACTGTGCCCAAATGAAGCCCCCACATGAGAGGAAAGCTGCTAACTCCCAGCTGTACCCATGGGCTCTTGGCCCCCTGCTTTCCTGCTCAGCCCAGCCCCTCCCATCAGAGATTACGGGTACTTGCACTGGGGAGGTGGCTGCTGGCTTCCCAAGCAGAGAGCTGAGGCACCCAAGGAGTGTTCCGGGGGGCAGGAGTGTGGCAGGTGGGGTGGAGCATTCCTTGTATTTTGGCAGCACTGAAGGGGGTAGGGGCAGTGTGGGTTCTGGGGCAGCCCCTTTCTTATTCTTTTATGCCCCTTCTCCCCTGTAACCTCTTTCTAAAGTCGCCTTTTCTGTCAGATGAACCTCAAAACTTTTAATTTTATTTAGAGAATTTTTTTTTTGCTTTTAAATAAGAGGTGGATTGAAGAATATTTGAACTGACTTTATATTATGCATAAAATATTTATATTTTATCTAAATAACTGCTCTGTAACAAACTTTGTGTTAGTCACATGGTTGGAACTGTTATAGTTGGGGCTCCTCTTCTTCCCCGTGGCAGTTTTTCCCTGGTATAAAATATGCTAGATAAACTTCACTGTTGGAGGTGAGATGGCTGGCAGGGTGACATCTCGATTGTCCTGCTCTGTGTTCCTCTCCCAGCTCCATCTCATTTAGGGACCAGGCACTCTTGGGGTGGGATCCCACCCTCAGTTTGAAGAAATGGGAGCTGAAAGGGGGTAGGCATTATTGAAGGGGTGGGCCATTTCTTTTCTTCCCTCATCTTCACTGCCCCCTGAGCTGGGTGGATTTTCTCTTCATGATAAGAGTATTTGGTAGGGAAGGCAGGTTAAAAATAAAAAGACAACTCACCCTGGCCCCTTTGTTCCCCTTTCCCCTATCACTCTGGTAACAGGAAGAAACACACCATCAATACTGAGTTTCCACGTTCCTTTTACAACAAAAGGGACTGACTTTTTATATAACCAAATGTGGTGTTTTAGTGACTTTTTGATAATGTACAGTTTTTTGTGAATTTAAATTTATTTCTTTCTATATTTTTAGGACCAATCTCATTTTTAATAAGGTTAAAAAAAGGAAAAAAAAGTCTAGAGAGAAAAAAACTCCTGTTTTTGCCATGTGATGTTCCACAAGTGCAGCTGTAGAAAAGTGCTTGTCAGTTGAATAAAAACCACATTTGATAGAGATTCAAAAGACTCTGTGTATTTATCCTCCCTTCAAGATAGGCTCTCAGAGATAACCTCAGGGGAGACTGTGTGTTGGGATGGGCATGTGTGACTGGCCTGGTGTGAGAGGTGGCAGGCAGGGGGACAGTGTGTCCCAAAACTTATAAATTTTATCCAGAAACCTCCCTGTTTGGCCTTTTCTAGATGCAAGAGACCTCCAGGAGGCAGATTTGTTCCACACTTTATGTGGATGCAACAGGTTCTTGTGTTTTAGCCTGAAAGTCTGGGTGAAGTGCTAGAACAAAAGTGGGACTGGCTCCTGCCTTCTTGTGAGACATGGCTACCACCTATGTTTTGGTAGCAGATATGGGCCCATCACCGTCCTTCACCCAGGAATAAGACACCCAAGACATAGACATTTATGTTTTATTTCCAAACAAAAAAAAGTTGAAGATAAAAATGGAGCTCTACCAAATTGTTGGGAAGGAACACGGGAAGACAAGGGATCAGAAAAGGAAGAATAAGCTAGAAGGTGGCACTGGCATAGAGGTGGGAAGGAGCCTCTTTGAGAAAACATGAATAAAATGTGTTTTGAGTATAAACTTACTCTCTGTCCAGCGTGACAAGTGCATGCAGAACATTCACCCATCCACAAAGACCAAAAGAGCTTGAGTTTACAATGGAGACAGTAAAATAATGAGGTGGGGACTTTCTTCACTCTGGCTGGAAAAGTCTTTACCGTAACTTCAGGGTAGAAGCCTTGCATTGGTGAACTCTTAACTGGATGTTAAGGTAGAGAAGGAACCTCTGCTTCCAGCACTCTAACAGTCTCAAGCACCCTTGTGGTACTGGGTTACCTTCTCACCTACATGGTGGTCAAGGACCAACTCTCATTTTCTTAATTTCTAAGATCTGCTCCACCATGTTGGTTCCCTTGGGGTAACTCCCGACCATCAGATGTTATCCTAGGCAGTCCATTAAACAGCCTGCCCTCCTGGCCTACCACAATAGGACCTATCAGGAGAATTCACATTGTTTTAGGGTGATAAAAGCAAGCTACAAATCCCAAAGAAAACATTCCAGAAATAGAAATGTCCAGGCAGAATTTTTGGGTTTGATTATGGGCCTTTTCCAGCCCCCAGCTTCCTAACCCTCATAAAAGGACAGCAGAGAACAATGTAAACCAGGTGTTTTATGTCCTTGTTGAATCGTGAGACTGTGAGGTAGTTGTATTAACAAGGACAAGGAAGTATGAGTTTCTGCTTAGAGAAGGAAGGTTTATTCAGAACAGAAGCAGACAAGTCAGGGACAGAGAGCAGTGGTAAACTGGAGTGATGAGGACAGCCACTTTCTCATTGTTAGTCATGTGGGACCATCCCTCGGGAGATGCAACAAAATTCAGCAAGGAGCAGAAGGGAGGTAGAGCTCACAGGCTGCTTTTAGCAGCAGAAGACAACTCTTATGGAAGGGAGAAGTAAAAGCTGAAGAAATTTTCAGGAATCTGCTAATTCCTGGCAGTATCTAAAGTGCAGGTAGCGCAGAAAGACTAGGTGGCTTAAAGGGGAATCAGGAAGAACTGGTATAATAAGGCACAAGATTTAGGGCTTACCCCTTATAGACTGACTTTATAACACCCACCCTCTTCAAAGCCTGCGGATTCAGGTCTAGAGAGCCTGGGGGCAAGTTTGGATGTGATCACCCATCCAAGTTTATTGTCCTGGGCTAAGAATGCCAGGTGGCCCCCTCCTGAGTGCAATGCTACCACTTTCCCAGAAGATGGGGCTGTGCACAAGAGCGCATCGATGTATTTTCTTAGAAGTCTGGTAGCCATCACCTGGTCCCTGCAACATTCCAGCAGGGCCTCTCACAGCTGCTGTATGGTACGATATCTGGCCATGTGCAAGCCTCAGCCCCCAACAGGTTGACATATTGGAGGAGCAGGGACTAAGCACTGTGGAGAGAGACACTGGGAGGGTGAAAGAGGCTGGTGGGCAAGTTCGGAAAGGAAGAGGAATGGAATGCTACTGAGGTGGCCTGGTGTGGCTTGAGAAGCAGCAAGGTCTGGTCTTCATCCTCAGTGATAATGTCCTCCCACCCCCATCTATTACTGACAAGCTCTGTTGCCTCTTCAGAGCCACTGGGCTTCCTAGGCTGGATAGCTTTTCAAATTCTTTGGTTAGAAACACTTTAAAAATAGTAACTTTCCATCATTGTTCCTAAATCTACCTACCCACCACCCTCAAACAACTCTAAACACTCTAGGATCTGAGCATCATCTTAGAGCCTGAGGGGCAGCCTTGGGCCTAGAAAAGGATTACATTAGCTAAGGAAGGGACCCCAGTACGTTCTATCTGACTGAAAACAAAAACAAAGGAGTAAAATCCTTCAAGAATGTTTTATGAGCATCTATACTGAGTGGGGGTAATGACACTTCTGGGCTCCCTGAAGACAGGGTTCAGAAAACAGAGGCACAGTGTAACATTCCAGCCCTAGACTGAGAGCTGGAAGGTTCCCCTACAATTCCTCTGCTACCACCCTAATGAATTAGTCTATATAACGGAAGAAATTACTTCCCTCTTTCTCCAGTCACTCACCCACTGTGACAAATGAACTAACAGTTGGGGGGAAATGCATGTAAACTGGAAGCACCAAAAAGGCCATTCCTTGGAACAGTTATAACTCCACACTTCCATTTCATTCCACTCACACCAGAAACACCCAGTGGAATCTAACAAGCAGATTCACATGAGAAAAACCCCCAAAGGTAACTTGAAAATTTAACATAAAATAAAAAATTAGCTTTGGCACCTGTGGCTCAAGTGGCTAAGGTACCAGCCACATACACCTAAGGTGGCAGGTTCGAATCCAGCCTGGGCCCGCCAAACAACAATGACAGCTGAACCAAAAAAGAGCCGGCCATTGTGCCGGGTGCCTGTGGTCCCAGCTAGTTGGGAGGCTGAGGCAGGAGACTTGCTTGAGCCCAGGAGTTGGAGGTTGCTGTGAGCTGTGATGCCACAGCACTCTACCCAGGGGGACAGCTTGAGGCTCTGTCTCCAAAAAAAAAAAAGAATTAGAGCCATCTAAATTCATTTTTAAATACAGAAGAGGAACAGCAGAGTTCTGAGGAGGGGCGGCAACATCAACGACTGTTTTCTACATGAACAGCTGTGTTACGTCATTGCACTAGACCTCCGGTATGACTCCTGACCTACCAAATGAACAGAATTCTAGATTTTTCTCTTTATCTCAAAGTCCACTGACAAGAAAGCAGCTATGGCTTACTTTCCTTGACTGAGGGAGGGCTGGAGACTCAAAAACAAAAGCCATCTGTCTGGCCAAGCCCTTCTACAGGGTTACTGGGCTTGGGGCCACATGACACTGGGGAAGCCCTTCCTGAAGCACCAATGAGAAAAGAGTAGCAATTTTGTCCTTTAGTTGTGATATATTCTGCCCATTGCCCCCCACGCCTTTATCTCAGTAGGGAGCATTGGGACTATCAATTCTGGAGTGGCTGGGGAGAGAGGGAAAGTGGGGCCCAGGCTCTAGGTGCAAACGTGATGCTACAGTTGTTCCTTCCCCTGCTATCCCCCTCTTCTTCCCTCTAAAGCCAGCTTAATGAATACCTGTTTCTCCCATCTTTGACTGTCTGGAGAAGAGGCACCTGATCTTGAAGGGGAGCAGAATTCTCCTTTTGGGGCATTAGAGGGTGGCTGGGAGGAGATGGGAGCAGGATCTATCTCCTAGAAGATGGGCAAAGGCTTTCTTCCATCTATCTCCCTGTGCATACAGTCAGGTCTTGCAGAAGGGAATAGGTAAAGAATGAGACACAGGCTTTTTAAAAGGATACCCGACCTCATAAATAATGAGATAGAACTTACTGCCCTTTTCTATCCTAGCTCCCTGTTGTCCTTCCACAAGAAGGAAAATTATTTCTGATATCCTAGTTCCCCAGGGAAGGGAACCAAACATACCAGGGCACATCAGGTCACTCTGGACAATTAAGAGAGCTTTGTCCTTTCCTGCCTTACACAGCACACACAAAGAACAGTCCCACCTCGGTCCCTCCGCGTATGTGTGTATCTGTCATGTACACAGCAGCCACCAGCCTTTCGAGGACAGCTCCTGCTGTATGCAGAGGTATCAAAGGTCACAGCCTCAGAAGAATTCAAGGATCCCGGTTAGGTTAAGTCCCTCCCAGCCAGTTGAATTGGTTTCAAAAGGCACTGTGTGTCCAGGGTTGGGGTGGGAATTAACCCTACCCAGGGAGGCAGGAATAGCACTATCTACATCACGCTTTCTCAGTCTTAGCAATACTGACATTTGGAGCCAGCTAATTCTTTGCTGGGTACCGCAGACTGTGCTGTGCCCTGCACGTGCTCAGCAGCACCCCTGGCTTCTGGCCCATAAGATGCCAGCAGTGCACACTCCACTGCCCACAGAAATAAAAAATGTTTCCAGATGGTGCCAACGGTCTCTGGGGACAAAACCACCTCTGCCTGAGAACCACTGGTTTATAGGTAAAGCAGTGGATCCTCCACAGTAGGGAAAAAAGCCCATGTGGATTCAGCGAGGTCACAGCTGCAAAAGCTCTGAGCACAGCCATGTGCAACAGGGGAGGGAGGGGCCGTGACACAGGGCAGAGAAGAAGATCCAGGAGGCATGAAAGCAGATATTCCCAAAAGGCTGTAGCTGGAAAAGACATTTCCTCAGATGGTGTTGGCCTTGGCAGGGAGAAAAGTTAGTCAGAAGTCAGTAAATCCACCATTCTGGAACTTGCCAGGGAAGACCTAGGCTTCAACCAAATTGGGCTCAAGAGTGGCTTCCAAGGGCTGTGGGATAGGCTCTTTAATGAGCCTCGGTGACATCTCTGCTTCCTGAAGACAAGGTCTAGTTTTTTTGCTCAGGATATGGCAGAGCAGAGGAAAGGAAAGAAGTGCCACTTCCGCTGCCTGTTCCTGTATGCCTTGTTCCTTGCCCAGCTCCTCAAAATTCCATATGAAATTTCATTCAAAAAAAGAAATCCATAAAATTACTGTAAAATAGCAAAGCAGACAGGCTCAGCTGTATGGAAAAGAGAAAAAGAACAATTTAGGTGAGAGAAAGGCAGCATAAAATAGCTAACAAGGACATAGGGTATGTGAGCTGGGGGCTTCATAAAACAAAATTTAAAAATCTGTGTATTTTTTTTTTTTTTTTGCAGTTTTTGGCTGGGGCCGGTTTGAACTTGCCACCTCGGTATATGGGGCCAGTACCCTACTCCTCTGAGCCATTGGCGCCTCCTGTCTATTTTTTTTTTTTGGAGACAGAGCCTCAAGCTGTCCCCCTGGGTAGAGTGCTATGGCATCACAGCTCACGGCAACCTCCAACCCCTGGGCTCAAGCGAGTCTCCTGCCTCCACCTCCCAAGTAGCTGGGACCACAGGCGCCAGCCACAACGCCTGGCTATTTTTTGGTTGCAGCCATCATTGTTGTTTGGCGGGCCCGAGCTGGATTTGAACTCGCCACCTTAGGTGTATGTGGCTGGCGCCTTAGCCACTTGAGCCACAGGTGCCAAGCCTGTGTATTTTCTTAAACATACACATCAAAAGACATCTATAACTAAACTCACATCCTTCATCAATATTCTAGTACCACATCATTTGGGGGCTTTTTTTTGTGGGGGGGGGGTTGTTTGTTTTTTGAGACAGAGTCTCAAGCTGTCCCCCTGGGTAGAGTGCTGTGGCATCACAGCTCACAGCAACCTCCAGCTCCTAGACTCAAGCGAGTCTCCTGCCTCAGCCTCCCAAGTAGCTGGACCACAGGCGCCTGCCACAATGCCCAGCTACTGTTGTTTGGTGGGCCTGGGCTGGATTCGAACTCACCACCTTAGGTGTATGTGGATGGTGCCTTAGCCACTTGAGCCACAGGTGCCCAGCCATCATTTTTTTTGTTTTTTTTTTTGTAGAGACAGAGTTTCACTTTATTGCCCTCGGTAGAATGCAGTGGAGTCACAGCTCACAGCAACCTCCAACTCCTGGGACTTAGGCAACTCTTCTGCCTCAGCCTCCCAAGTAGCTGGGACTACAGGTGCCCGCCACAATGCCTGGCTATTTTTTGTTGTAGTTTGGCCGGGGCTGGGTTTGAACCCGCCACCCTCGGTATATGGGGCCAGCGCCCTACTCACTGAGCCACAGGCGCCGCCCCATCATTTTGTTTTTTAAAGAAACAATTGTGGGGTGGCACCTATGGCTCAGTGGGTAGGACACTGGCCCCAATTACCAAGGGTGGCAGGTTTGAGCCCATCCTCGGCCAAACTGCAACAAAAAATAGCCAGGCATTGTAGCGGGTGCCTTTAGTCCCAGCTACTTGGGAGGCTGAGGCAAGAGAATCGCCTAAGCCCAGGAGTTAGAGGTTGCTGTAGGCTGTGATGTCATAGCACTCTACCAAGGACGACAAAGTGAAACTCTGTCTCCAAAAAGAAGAAAAAAGAAACAATTGTGAATTGTTTTTAAATCCTCCACAAATAATTCCAATACACTGCAAATTATTTTTCATACAGATAAGAAGCTCCAGTGATCATGTCTCTTTGGGGTACAGAAAGAATGCACTGTACTTAAATCAAAAAACTTGGCTCGGTGCCTGTAGCTCAAGTGGCTAAGGTACCAGCCACATACACCTAAGGTGGCGAGTTCAAATCCAGCTCGGGCCCGCCAAACAACAATGATGGCTGCAACCAAAAAATAGCCAGGCGTTGTGGCTGGCGCCTGTGGTCCCAGCTACTTGGGAGGTGGAAGCAGGAGACTCCCTTGAGCCCAGGAGTTGGAGGTTGCTGTGAGCTGTGATGCCACAGCATTCTACCCAGGGGGACAGCTTGAGGCTCTGTCTCCAAAAAAAAAAAAAAAAAACTAAATCAAAATCTGTCTTTGCAAAAGAAAAAAAGAATTTTGATCTCTTTGAAAGCACCACATACACAAAGCAATGTTTCCCCCAGGTGCCATCAGCAATGGAGACATAGCAGAGGGCAGGAGGGTAAATGATTTCTTTTTCCAGGCATAGGCCTATGAAAATTGAAGGCTAAGTGCTAGTCCTTGGCAGGACTTACACATGGTCTGTATTCCTGGTTAACGCTGTGGAGTCTGAGAGTATCAATATCTCCAAGAATTCATTTTATCCAACAAAAACAGGGAGGGGAATCCTAAGGAAGGCTCAAGCCAGCCAGGATGAAGCAGGGGCAGGAAAAGCGTGAGAACCTGTCTGACCTCAGGCAGGGCTCAGCTGCTGTCTCCCCACCTAGCACCCTCCACCCCATAGCACATGCCTCTTACCCACTGTTACTTGTTGAACTGGAAAGGATAGACCCCATGGTCTGAGGGTGTATCCACTGCCACTTGATTCTGCTGGCCACTGCTCTCCTGTATCAAAGCCAAGGAGGAGCGTCATTTTGGGCATCTTTCTACCTGATTCCCACTAAAGCAGCCTAGCGAAAGCCCACACAAAGTTGAGCTCACTCCCCAGCCTACTCACTCTCCTCACGCATGCGCAGAGCCAGCACACAGAGCCCCACTCTCCACACTCACAGCAGCCTGCCTTCCTCCCACACACACACCAGTCAATCCAAGCCAGCACCCTGTGTTGACACTGGCTGCCAAATGTGAGACAGGGTCTCATTCACTAACATACATTCTTTTTTTTTTTTTTTTGCAGTTTTTGGCCAGGGCTGGGTTTGAACCTGCCACCTCTGGCATATGGGGCCGGTGCCCTACTCCTTTGAGCCACTGGCCCCACACTTTTTTTTTTTTTTTTTGAGACGGAGCCTCAAGCTATCCCCCTGGGTAGAGTGCCATGGCATCATAGCTCATAGCAACCTCCAACTCCTGGGCTCAAGCGAGTCTCCTGCCTCCGCCTCCCAAGTAGCTGGGACCACAGG
>CAUYQV010087240.1:0-17171 GCA_963574575.1 Galagoides demidoff | reverse complement strand
TCTTTACACCATGTACATTGAAAGCATATTTGTAGAAAAGGATCAATTATTTTCATAAAGCCTGTATTATTTCTTGGTTTTCCTGCGTAATTACAACAAAGAAGCATCTTAACCAGGGGTCCTCAAACTTTTTTTTTTTTTGAGACAGAGCCTCAAGCTGTCCCCCCTGGGTAGAGTGCTATGGCATCACAGCTCCCAGCAACTCCTGGGCTCAAGCGAGTCTCCTGCTTCAGCCTCCTGAGCAGTTGGGACCACAGGCGCCTGCCACAATGCCTGACCGTTTTTTTGGTTGCAGCCGTCATTGTTGTCTGGCAGGCCCGGGCTGGACCTGAACCCACCACCTTGGGTGTATGTGGCTGGCGCCCTAGCCACTTGAGCCACAGGCGCTGAGCCAGTCCTTAAACTTTTAAACAGGGGACCAGTTCACTGTCCCTCAGACCGTTGGAGGGCTGGACTGCGGGCCGTAGGATGAGTCGGCTGCTAAGCAGGACAGGCAGTGGCGGCAAAAACACCAGGCTGGCCTGATAAATGTCTAGGATTGCCGCGTATGGCCCACGGGCCGCAGTTTGAGGACGGCTGGTCCTAACTGTTCTGAGCCTTTGTGACCTCGCTGAAACAAAGAGGTGATTGGTAGCCCATTAGGGACTTTAACTCTTGTCCAGAAACTCGTAGTTTCAGTGATTGTTGCCCATATTTCTCCAGCGAGGACATTCTCCTCCTAAGACTAAACTTGAAGATTTAGGGCTTTGTCTTATTAAAGTAGGTAGCTCCACAGTCCCCAACTGCCTTGTCTGGCCTCTGAATTATCCTCTGGGTTTTTGTGTTGATTTACCACTTTGCAAACTGTGATGGGGAGAAGTCCAAGGAATGATGTGGAGGGCCAGATTCAAGCAAAGTTCACCAGCTCTTAGTATCTGGAGAATATGGCTGTGTTACCATCAGGGCAGTGTTCTTGATAGGGTTAAAGCTGGAAGGATGTGGCATCTCGGCTTTTCAGCAAAAAGTTGAACACATCTTTCAGCAGCCTTTACTGAGCACCTGCTGTTTCCTTGGCCCTTAGTAGAAAGTAGAAATGGCTGACACTTGAGGCCCTATGCAGAGTATCTCTTAATTGTAGTGACTTGATGAAACCGCCTGTGTTTTAGCATGGGAGGTGGCAATCTCTGTTATTGTTTCAGATTCTTTTTTTTTTTTTGCAGTTTTTGGCCAGGGCTGGGTTTGAACCTGCCACCTCCAGCATATGGGGCTGGAGCCCTACCCCTGTGAGCCCCAGGCACTGCCCTGTTTCAGATTCTTGAGAGTGCCTGTGAATATGTATCAGGTTGCTAATATCTTCAGTCTCAGGTTTGCCAGTTTTTCAAAAGAAAATTCGGTTTAGGGAAGTTTGATCATGTGGTCTTTTAAAGCTTAAGTAGTTATGAAATACTTCAGGAAGCTGGTATGAAGCCAGAATATACCACAGGTCAAATTTACTGAGTGTATCGACTTACTTGAAATCTTGGACTTGAGTTTCTCTCATCTTTAATATCCCATTTCCCTCCCCTCACCCCAGTTTCGCTGTTTTACAATCAGTTCTCTCCCTTCTAGTGAATGTATATCCTGTGGAGATATAAATGCTGTCTCTGATAACGCTTTTTAAGTTGTGGGAGTAGGGGAGATATTCGTTTAGGGTTTTTGTTTTTTTTTTTGTTTGTTTTCAGGTAAAAGCAGCTTACACTTCTTAGAAAAGATGGTTCAATACACAACTGAAATGAATTTTATGTTTAGGATTTCTTATAGAAATTTTGAGTAACAGGTGCTTTGAAAACGCTGAATCGTCAATTATTTGTATGAATTGACAAATCCTATCATATTCCTAGTCTTAGGAAGACTTTTCCTTAAAGAGACACACCCTAAATAATATCATCGTGTAGAGCAGATTCCCAGCTCTGATTTGTGACTCTCACCCACCCTCCCTTTACTATACCCTTCCCCCAAATCTAAGCATCTTGTAATTATGCTGAACTTTGTATCCTCTAAGTGTAATAAAACCTTCATGAGAGACCTTGTGAGTCATACTTGTCACTTTGTGTTCAGTCCCGAGAACAGATTGGCACCAAGCAGCCACTCAAATATTTGTTGAATAAATTTTAATACAAAGGATACGGTGGCCTTGGTGTTTCTGCATGAGAAGGGAGTAGGTAGCAAGTGGAAGAAATTAAACAGCAACCATGTGCACTCCTCATTGAAGGCGTAGCTCCTGGGCTCTGCTGACGTTGTTACATTTTTGTGGGTGTTATTTTGGGAAGTGGGCTCCTTAAGGTTTCCACCATCTCTGATTTGTATTTCAAAACTTTCTCTGCCAGCTCACTTAAACCTCTCAACAAGCCCTGTCATTCATTCCCATAGACATCTGCCAGCCAGTGTCACCTGAAGCTACAAATGGCATTTTGTGAGTTCCTAATACATCAGAAAGCTGCGTTCTTTACAATGTCTTCATATATATGAGGTTTCAAGGCAGCAAATAAAGAACTTTAGTGGAGGTCATGGTTAATCAAGTTACTTTGACGCCACTTAAATGACCTGCTGCTTGGGTTCGGCAGTGAAAAGTACCTTCTCAGGCTCACTTAGATTCAGCAGCAAGAGGCACTGGGCAAAGAATAAGGACTGTGACACTGGAAGACCTTGGTCCAGCCCTGGTTCTGCCTTTGACCCAGCAAATAACCATGGGCTGTCCCTTTGCCTGGCTTGACTTTGGTTTCCTCGTTTGTGAGAAAGAGATAATGCTTATCTCCCAGGGTGATTGGGAACCACGCAATAACATGGAAAAATGCTTTATGGCGGTAAGATCAGGTCTTCAATGAATTATTAGCTCCATAATGGATCTTTAAATGCCTGGGTAATTATCCATGTCCGTGGTTCTTATCGGAAGTCACTACTTAGTAAATATTGAGTAATGCAAAAATATTTGCAGGCAGCCTCTGTGGCCCAGAAGGATCTGCTTTTGCTACTAAGACTTTCTCACACTCCTGACCTTGACTTATCCTTTGACAGTAGGTCATGGAAGGTGTTCTCTACCACTGATCAAAGGAAGGTGAGCCTGAGGTGTTTGGGCCAGGGGTGTGGAAAGGCAGAAGGGACGTATATGAGGAAGACCAATAAGGGCAAATATTTTGTGTTCATTTTGTTCTCTGTCCTCTCCCTGGTGCTGCGACTCATGCCTGGCACAAAAAAAAACCTAGGACTTGAACATTAGTTGAGTGAAGTCTGTGTGACTGGTACAATATTCATTCCATTAATAACCACACTATTATTGTATTTAGTGTAATAAATAAAATGACCCCACATAGATATTTTAGAGTCCTTTTACTAGCCTTTTCCATAAGAGATATTATTTAGTTAAATATTTTATTTATTTATTTTTTGAGACAGTCTCACTCTCTTACCATTGGTAGAGTGCTATGGCGTCATAGCTCACAGCAACCTCAAACTCCTGGGCCAAGTGTTCCTCTTGTCCTAGCTTCCTGATTAGCTGGGACAATAGGCACTCACCACAGTGCCCGGCTGGTTTTCAATAGAGATGGCATCTCACACTTGTTCGGGCTGGTCTCCAATTCCTGAGCTCAAGCAATCCACCTGCTTCAGCCTCCCAGAGTGCTAGGATTACAGGTGTGAGCCACTGCGCCCAACCTGTTCAAATACTTTAATGAAACAAACAGCCTGTACGGGGGGGTGTGCTGGGCACCATGAGGGCACATGTCTTCTAGGAGTTTGCTGTTAGCCATGGCAGTGTAGGAGCTGCTAGGAGAGAGAGAGGGGGTTTTGAGGTGGAAACATCAGGAAGACTTTAGGAAGAGGAGGGTCCTTGGATTGAGCCTTGAAGATAGATAGGATCTCATTAGCCCAGGTCAGTATGTTGCAACTGTAATTTAAAACTTTGTGAGTACAGTGTTTTAATTCACACTTTAAGTAAAACCTTTTATTTGGGCAGGGTAACGGCAGAGTTAGGGAGCCTCTCAGTGGCTCCCTTGGGCTGGTAGGGTTCTGGGTGGTTTCTGGCTACATTTGGGGGCAGAGACCAAGGGGCCAGGTGCTGAGGAGCTCTCCCCCCTCCCCAGTCTCTGTCCCCTCCCCAGCCTCTGCCCCGTCCCCCACCTCTGCCTCCTCCCCAGTGTGGTATTCTGAGGCTGGAAGGGTACAGTAGCCAGAAGGACGCCAGGGAGAGAACCACCTTCTGAGTGGGACCCCAGTGTCCACCTTTATGGGTGGGTGTGGGTGGCACAATGAGCCTGTGGGCTCCCACCAAGAGTTTTATTTTGGTTTCAAGCTTTAGTGTGTTCTGAAAGTACATAAAATGAAATATCCTGCGAACCAGTCTTTAAACTGAAATTAAAATGAGAAACGAAATCATGGGGGCATCTTGGGGGTAAGCTGTTCAGAACAGTGAAGATGAAGGTTAGGTGACAGGCTGCGGGTGTGCCAGGTCTCCTAAGGTAACGCAGACAAGAAAATCCTATTCTCAGAGTTTCTTCATTTTGAGGTAATGTTGAACTCCCAGGATTCCCTTGAAGGTCCTTCTGCATGTTGAATGCAACCTGTGTGCAGGGAGCCCTGACAGACGGGAGGTGTGAAAACCGTCCCGTCCAAACGCCCAATTTGGAGAGGGAAGCAGACTGCTTTATGGAAGGGGGGTTTTATTTTTGTTTCGGGTTAATACGAGGGCACATGTGATCAGGTTACATTGTTTGTGTTTGTAAGCTGAAGTCAAAGTTGAAGCTGAGCCCCTCACCCAGTAGTGTGCCCTGTGCTCCTACCTTGTTCCCCATAGGTGGGAACTTACCAACCCCTCCTTCCCCCAGAGGGGTTTTCCTGATGAGTGTTGAAGTAATGGGAACTTGAAGGCTGAGGGGAATGGATGGATTCAGACCCAGACCCAGGGATCCATGGAAGTTTGCTCAAAGATGTCAAAGGCCTCAAACGTAGAAGGTGGGAGAATGGCTTTCCAGACAGAAGTGAGGAGCAGAGGCATCGAGTGTCCGAGGGAGCGGTGTGGTCCTGGGACACACTGCCTGGAAGCGGTGGCTGCAGTGCAGGCGTCGGGCAAGGGAGGAGGCACAGAGTTCTATCTAGCACTCTGTTTTGTAGGAAATGGGGAGACATTAGAGGTTTTGAGAATGGGAATGACATCAGTAGGACCCTGTGTTAGGAAGATGCTTCTGGTGCTGGTGGGGGTGGGTGGGGTGGGCGGAGGATGGTTGGTGGAGGGTGCTGGGTGAGTCAGCAGACCTGTCACAAGGTCTTGGGGGACAGATGGGGAAGGCATGGACTCTCTCAGTGACGTGCAGAGCAAGATTGCTTGAGATTGTCTGTGCTTTTCTGAAACATGAGAGCTCTTTTGAAGTTCAGATTGGATTGAGTTTATTTAAAAAAAAAATGGACACTTTTGGCTTGGCATCTGTGGCTCAAACAGCTAAGGCGCCAGCCACATACACCTGAGCTGGTGGGTTCGAATCCAGCCCAGGCCTGCCAAACAACAATGACAGCTGCAACCAAAAAATAGCCGGGCATTGTGGCAGGCACCTGTAGTCCCAGCTACTTGGGAGGCGGAGGCAGGAGACTCACTTGAGCCCAGGAGTTGGAGGTTGCTGTGAGCTGTGATGCCACAGCACTCTATCCAGGGTGACAGCTTGAGGCTCTGTCTCAAAAAAATAAAAATAAAAATATAGATACTTTTGACAAATACCAATCTTCGTTGACCTCTCTTGGTATCATCAGTCAGGGTGAGGTCTCCCTGTTTAAGGAATGGAGCCACAGTGAAAAATGGGGAGGTGGGGGCACAGGGAAATGGACAGGAACTCAGCCCTTTGGGAACCACTTTTTTATAGATGGCCCCGTCCTGGTATTCCTCCATCTCTCACTTCTCTTCTTCCTCCTCCTCATCTGCTGGTTCCATTTCTTCCTCATCCATAAACAGAGACATTGCCCAGAGTTTTTCCACGCTTCTCATGTTTTCTTCAAATAATTTTGACCCCAATGTTTCTGTTCTTCCCTCAGGCCAGTGACCTCTCAGCCTGTTTGTGGGGTGAATTAACCCAGCTCAAGGGCCAGGCAGGGTGGCTCCCTCCTATAATCCTAGCACTCTGGGAGGCTGAGGCAGCTGAGGCAAGAGAATGGCTTAAGCCTAAGAGTTTGAGGTTGCTGTGAGCTATGACGCTACAGCACTATACTGAGGGTGACAAAATGAGACTGTCTCCAAAGAAAATTACCCACCTCAGAGAGAGTCATGAGGCTGAGATGAGAGGTTGCAAAGAAAGTGCTTGATAAACAAGCATCTAGTGTGTGTTCGTGGGCTTACTGTAGTTTGCCCTATTTTATATTGATATGAGTTTCATCTCCCTTCTCTTTAGAGTTGAGGGCTCATATTCCTTTTAGATCTTAAGTAGTTAGCATTGTACTTGCTTCAGTAAGAATTCAAAATGTGGCCTTAATTCCTTTTGCCTGCCACCGTAATGCAGGTTTTTGGCTCCTCCTCAGTAGGGCACCGGATAAGCACGGCTTTCTTTAGAGGTGGGCCAGTGACCTTCACATCCTTATTTCTTCTGCTTGTGACCAACAGTCCCATTTATGAGATGACTGACTAGCACTGGCAGCTTGGAAACCAAAAAGCAAACACTGACAGTGCTGTCTGCATGGCCATGTCCCTGTTACATGCACGGGTGTGTACACACACACACACACACGTTGTCTTTATTAGATGAGTAGTTAGTTTCATGGCTGTCAAGATTAAAGCCATGAGGACTGATGAGGGAAAGGGGGTCTTTTTTTTTTTTTTAATGAGAAAGGAGCTTTGTCATGTAACTAATAAAGAGTTGGCTGATATGACAGTTACTGTGGTTGCCTGGACGCTGTTGAGGCTGTGGGCAGAGGAAGTGCAGTCAGGAAATGGGGAGGCTGTGTTCTCTACAGAAGAGCAAGGCTGGAGTCTTGAAGCAGCTAAAGTAGGCTTGATTTGGAATAGAGAGTGTGGGTTCAAACTCTACGCACTTTCTGTCTTTATTGCCTTTTTCTTTTGGATACCTGTTGGTCAGAAAGCATGGCATTATAAAGGCTAAGATATAGTAAAGGAGAAATTGTTAGAACTTTGGCATCCCTAAAATAGGATTGATGGGTCTGTGGGGTTACATAAAAAGCCTTAATTCTCTCAAGGATTGGGAAATGGTGATGAGTACTTGTACATGTTTTGTGTAATACTACCATTTATGGGATGCTACTTGGTGGCATTGCCGTCAGGTCTAGCCACTAGACCACTTTTGCAGTCTGGTAGACTGAAGTTATTGCTAATTATTAGAAAATGCTCTAATGGAGTTGAGGCTGTCCAGACCCTATGGCACCATGCCCATGAAATTCAATTGCTATTCTTATTCTATTGATAATTTCAACTCATCGTTCAGTATTACTTTTTTGTTAGAATTAACATAGTATTGTTGAATCCAAAGACAAATCCTTGTCTATGCTTGATGTTTCAAAAGTATGTCAGTCTTTGAACGTTCAATGCTGAGCTTTGTATGAGTTTTTTTCTAGTTGACTGTCTCAGGTGTTTAGATGATGAAGACTGCCTTTAGAAGTCACGTGTCATTATCCTCTATTTCTAGCTATCGTGGACGATGAAAGGCTCTCTGCAGAGGAGATGGATGAGAGGAGGCGGCAGAACATCGCTTATGAATATTTGTGCCACTTAGAAGAAGCCAAAAGGTAAGATGCAGACTTATTCTCTTTGTGCACCTTCTCTTGGAAAGAAGCTTTGGGATAAAGTTGTGGGATTTGATGTCCACAAGGTACCTGAATGCACCTACAGTTCTAAAGAGTTATCAGAGCTGGGTATGGTCGGGGAGAGACCCTTGCTTATAATCAGTGTTTTAAGTTTGGAGGCCGGCGGGCTAGGGGTGACCCCTCCATGCCACGTTCCACTCTTCAGCAAGCCAGTTGCACACCACACTTAGCCCTGCACGTGCCACGTACATTTAGAAATTCATTTGAGTCTTGTTGGTAGCAGGCTGATGGGAGAAGATCCTGTTTTTTTGCAAGTGGTCGGACAGAATTGAGAAAAAGTTGTTAACACAGCAAAGGTCTGAGCACTGGGGTGGCAACTCTTCTTCCCTTTCCTCAGAGCCTCCCAGGAAATCACTGGGCACAGCGCAGTTTATTTCTCATTCTTCATCTCACTGGCTTGGATGGTGGAGAAGCAGTAATGACTTTCAGCCAGCTTCCTTTCTCCCCAGAGCTTCCTCAGGGGAGAGAGATATTCAGATCTTTTACCCAGTCCTCACCCATCGTTATAAAAGCCCAGAAGGACAATAGCAGATCGGACTGAAGTCCATCGGTCACTGAGCAGGAGGTGGGTTTATGACAGTAATTCTCTTCAACCCAGGGGTGTGTGTCCATTTAGGAATGCTGTCTCTGAAGTCACATGGACTCTTTCAGACATTTTAGATTAAGTAAATGCTGGCTTCTCCAAGGAGAAAGTGAAGATAAGGAGTCCTAAGTACAGATACTTCCTTTATGAGAGGACTGAAGAGAACTTTGTCCTTTGCGAGGTGAATACTGCGGTGTTCAAATATCATGAGTGAGTTTGATTTAATGCTTTGTGCTGTGACTGAGCACCAGTATGGTTCTGTGGACGGATGTTCCATCTCTCTTATCTGTGTAGAAAATAAACAGTCAAGTGGTCATTGGTGTAAATTATCTCTGATCACTGATAAAGCTAGAATGATGTTTTTAATCAGTTTTTTTTTCTTTTTTTTTAAGAGACAGAGTCTCACATTATTGCCCTCGGTAGAATGCTGTGGCATCACACAGCTCACAGCAACCTCCAACTCCTGGGCTTAGACGATTCTCTTGCCTCAGTCTCCCAACTAGCTGGTACTACAGGCACCCGCCACAGTGCCTGGCTAGTTTTTTGTTGCAGTTTGGCCGGGGCTGGGTTTGAACATGCTACCCTTGGCATATGGGGCCGGCGCCCTACCCACTGAGCCACAGGTGCTGCCCCTTTAATCAGTATTTTGTAGAAGAATATTCAGTGACATCAGCCCTAATTTGGCATCAAAACCCTTAAAGGGGGTTTCTCAGGATTTATGGTTTAAGAGTCATGTAGCTTTCGCTCTAGAGTCAAGTTTTTAGGGTTGTTTACATGTCTGGGAAGCCTATAGGTAGGTTGCAGGATGCAAAAAAAGTAGCACATTGTACCCCATAATTGCATTAATGTACACAGCTGTGATTTAATAAAAAAATTTTTAAAAATCCATGAAAACCCATACAAAAAAGAAATAAATAATTAAAAACATGCTTTTAGTCAAGTTGTTGCTTATAAAGATGAGAGTGATTCATAGACATTCAAAAGAAATGTGCTTTTAATGAGAGTTAGTGGAAATTTCCTTTTTCTGCTGACACACATGTTGCATTCTAAGTTTTTGCTCTCATTTTTTGTAAGTGGGAAAGGGCCTCCTGTAAATGAAAAAGGTATGTGATTGGGAGCTGGTAAACCCCAACTGGTCCCTGCTCTACCACTTACAAGCTGCGTGACCTTGCACAGACTTTTCACTAGTAGGAAGTTTGGTTTGGTTTCTCTCCTCTGTAAATGGGATGATAAAGATGATACCACCTGCCCTACTTCATGGACTAAAAAAAATTAGAGAAGGTGGAAGTATCTGTAAATGATGGTGCCAGTCAGTATATGGTGATAACGTAAGCATAGTTTTCCTCCCAATATATCAAACTGGTATGACTGTGCCTTGAAAGCTTGTCATCTTTCATATGCGTATTTTTGAAAATCTGAAGTCAAATTTTGTTTCGGAAAGTCAGCATAACAATTACCCCAAGTCCTTTGAAAAAAATCTTCCTTCTGAGTAGTTTCATTATAAGAATAGAGTGTGAAAACGTACAGTTTTTCCTGTAAGATGGCTTTTCACAAATTTATAAGAGATCACATGTAATAATTTATTTACAACTCTTTTATGAAAGGTAAAACAATAAAGAACTTTCAAGGAAGTTGATTTTTGGTCATGGAGTATATGAGGATTTACATGGCTGCTGTTAGATATACAGGTGTGCTAATATTTAAGAAAGCATAGTACACAGAAAACTCATGGTCCTGCACTCAAGAAACATAGGAAGGGCTGAGCTTGCTGGAAGTATTTTGATTACTATAGACTTTATTAGTCTATTATGAGTCTAATTAGTCTATTATTAATATGTAGACTATATTTGTCTCTGTTCAGAAGATTGATTTGAGAGGATTTATTGCACGATTCTTTTACAGTATAGCTTCCTTAGGAATTTGTTTTTTTGGGTTTATTATAACATATATGTATATTCATGTGAATGTAGTTGGTTTAAGGTATTGATTTTCTACTAAATGATACACTTGCAATGTGTGTGTTCATCCTGAAACTGATTTCAGGTGAAGTGACTTTGAATTTTAATTAGAAAAGTATCGGGTCTATCTTTGCACCTTTTTCCTTCCAGTGGTCGTAGTTAGAATATATCTATCTTGTATATCCTCCAACTTAGAATTTTCAAAAACTCAGAATTCTAATTTTCCAGTATATCTTTAATTTGGGTCTTGTTAATTTCAAGATTCTATAATATCAGACCATTTAACAGCTGCTTCATTCATTCAGAGGGAGCATCACTACCAGCCTTACAAAAATAAAAAGGGTTATAAAGGAAGTCTATGAACAATTGTATGTCAATAAAAACCTCAGTGAAATACACAAATTCCTACAAAGACACAAATAAAACTGACTCAAGAAGATATTAAAAAAATCTGAATAGTCTTAGAGCAAGTGAAAAGATTGAATTAGTAGTCAAAATACTTCCAGCAAGCTCAGATGACTTCACAGTGGAATTCTGCCAAATGCTTAAAGAAGAATTAACAGCAATCCTTGACAAACTCTTCCAAAGAAATACTAGAAGAGAAAACATTTCCCAACACATTTTCTTTTGAGGCTGGTATTATCGTAATGCTAAAACCAGACCAAGACATCCCAAGAAAACTAAAGACCAACATCTCGTGCGTACAAATCCAAAAATCCTCAACGAAATACAAGCAAATTGAATCCAGCAATGTGGCATGTTTATATTCATGTTTTTTAACTCTAAAACATGAAGTACTGATACATACTACAGCATATAAAATGGATTATACACCACAAAGTGGGACTTATCTGAGGAATGCAAGCTTGGTTTAACACATGAAAATCAATCACTGTAATGGAGTATGTTATGGAATAAAGGACAAAAGACATCTGATCATCTCAATAGATGCAGGAGAAGCATTTGATAAACTCCAACCCCCTGTCTAGTTATAAAAATGTTCAACAGACTAGGAATAGCAGGGAATTTCAACCTGATAAAGGTAAGGGGCATATATGGAAACTCTACGACTAACCCTAACCCTAATCCTAACCCTGACTTAGTGGTGACCAACTGCTTTCTTCCTAAAATCAGTAAGATGATAAGGAGGTTTTTTCTTATTCAACATTGTACTAGAGGTCCTAGCCAGGGCAGGTAGGCAAGAAAAAGAAATAAAAGGCATCTAGATTAGGAAGAAGTGAAACGATTTCTAAATTATATCATCTGGTTTATAGAAAATCCACAGGAATCCACTAAAAAGCAGAACTAGAAGTGAGTTCATTATGTTTGTAGGATACCAGAGGAATGTGTAAAAATTGTATTTTTCTACACTAGCAATGAGGAATCTGAAAATTAAGAAAGCAATTCAATTTATAATAGCATCAAAAACAGTAAAATCCTTAGGAATAAAATTAACAAATGTGTAAGACTTTAGGCACTGAAAACTAGAAAACACTGAAAATTTTAAAAACTCTTAAGTAACTGGAAAGACATTACTTGTCTTTAGATTGGAGGACAATTAGAAGAAAACACCTCCTCACCTCCCCCATTTGATACTAGATTCAATGTAGTCTCTAACAAAATTTCATCTGCCTTTTTTTATAAATGGAGAATTTGACAAGCTGATTCTAAAATTTATATGGAAAATGCAAGGGATGCAGAATAGTCAAAGAAGTACAAAGCTCTTCAAAGTTTATTTTCCAGGCTCAGTGCCTGTGACTTAAGCAGCTAAGGCACCAGCCACATACACCTGAGCTGGTGGGTTCGAATCCAACCCGGGCCCACCAAACAACAACGACGGCTGCAACCAAAAAATTGCTCAGTCAGGCATTGTGGCGGGCGCCTGTAGTCCCAGCTACTTGGGAGGCTGAGGCAGGAGAATCGCTTGAGCCCGGGAGCTGGAGGTTGCTGTGAGCTGTGATGCCACAGCACTCTACCCAGGGGGATAGCTTGAGGCTCTGTGGAGGACACTGTGGAGGTGGAGTGGAAGGGCAGTTACTAAGGAGTGAAGGAGGAAGCCACAGGATTTGGCAAGGGATTGGGTTTGGGCAACAGGACAAGGGCTGAGCTTGCTGGAAGTAAGCTCATGGTGCTGTTGCTTATCTGACTCAGTAGGACACACTTGTGATCTCTTAGACTGGGCTTGGGACATAGTTTTTTGTTTTTATTTTCACATCTTTTATGTTCTAGTATGGCTTCCATTCTTGATCAGTTCTTAACATTTGAGTTTTGGTGGCACAAACACAATTTGGTAAGGCATAAGAATGTATAGAGCTCAGTGGAATATAATTGAGAGTTTAGAAGTAAACATTTATAGTCACTTTAGGAGGCCAAGGCAGGAAGATCACTTGAGGCCCTGAGTTTGAGACCAGCCTTGGCAACATAGTGACATAGTGACCCATACCCACTCTCTACAAAACAACAACAGAAAATTAACCGGACATGGTGGTGTGTGCCTGTAGTTCTAGCTGTTGAGGCAAGAAGATTGCTTGAGCCCCAGAGTTGGAGGTTGCAGTGAGCTGTGGTTGTGCCATTGCTCTCCAGCCTAGGTGGCAGAGGGAGACCCTGTCTTTTTTTTTTTTTTAGATGGACGATAACAAATGCTGGTGAAGATGTAGAGAAATTAGAATTCTCCTATGTTGTTGTTTAGATTGAAAATAGTACAGCTGCTTTAGAAAATAGTTTGGCAGCTCTTTAAAACATTAAACATAGAGTTACCATATGACCCAGCAATTCCACCCTCAGGTACATACTTAATGAAAATTGGAAAACTCATACACAAATGAAGTATTATTCATAATGGCAAAAAGTGGAAACAGCCCGAGTGTCTGTCCATGGATGAGTGGATGAAGAAAATGTGATATGTGTACATGCAAACAACAAAATATTTTTTTAGCTACCAAAGAAAGAATGAAGTGCTGCTATGTACCACCACATGGATAAACCTTGAAAATGTTTGCTGAGTAAAAGAAGCCAGACAGGGAGGGCCACCTATTCCATGAGATATACAGGCAAATCCGTAAGAGACAAAGTGGAGGAGGGGTTGCCAGGGCACAGTGGGAGAGGAGAAATGGCGCCCTTGACTGCTAATGAGCGTGGCATTTCTTTTGGGGCTGATGAAGGTGTTCTAAAAGTGATTGCTGTAGTGGTTGCACAACTCTGAGTACTAAAAACCCATCGAATTGTCCACTCTAAAAGGGTGAATTGTATTTCAATAAAGCTGCTGTGGAAGAAATTGTCTTTACTCCGACTGGCTTGGGAGAGGTCCTTGTGAAGCTGTTAAATAAGATTAATTGGTATTTAGCAGATACAGTGCACACAGAAAGTACGCTGAAGATGTGTGAAGTGTCTGCACATGTTTGTGTTACAGATATGTATTGGGTGTTCTCTGTGTGTAAACAAGCAGAGGAGGGGTGCCGTGCGAGAGGGTAATTGAGTAACCGAGAATGCTGTGCTCAGGAAAGGTCACCATACAGTTTTTATGCAAATTTAAAATTCTTTTTCTTCCCTTATGTTTGCTCTGTTAACCTCTCTCTGTGTCTCCTCGTATCCAGCCATCATTCATCTAAATGTCTCTCATCTGCTCACCCTCGATCGCACCACCACTCACCCACTGAAGTCTTCCCACTCTTGCTAGACTAGTATGGTGGTTTTTCATCGTGTTCTCCACTCATCTCTGGCCTCCTTCAATCCTTTATGTGTGTTATTGTCAGATGAATGTTTTCAAAACTCTGATTTGTTGTGGCCAATCCTCTGCTTAAACCCTTCTAGCAGGTCTTAGGGTAAAGACCAAACAACTTTGTAGGATCTTGCAGGCTCTGTGTGGTTCGGTTCCTGCAGCCTTCCCAGCTTCTCTCTGTGCCCTAGTGCTCTATGCTTCAGCCACACCGACCCCTTTTCAGTCCTGTGTTCCTTGACACGCATGACCTGTGCATGTGCCATTCCTTTTTCTTTCCCTTTTTACCTAGTCAACTTATTTCTTCAGATTATAGCTCACTTTTTAATGGAGTCCTTTGCTGACTTCCTCATCCAAGTCAAATTCAGCTATTAGAAGGTCTCTTGACATCGTATCTGTTACATGCTTGAATAAGTAACTTGATGCCCAGTGTTGAATTGGTATCATTTGTTACAAATGAAGATTGATTATGCGCTGTTTTCTGTTGGATACGAATTAGGTTTGTGGTAGACAGGATTGTAGATGGTTATACTAGAATGCTAGCCTAAAGGTAAAATCTAATCTTTTATTCAGTGGAAAATTCTGTATCGCAGTTACATGGGGCAAGTTCCTCCAGACACAGGCAACCAAAGGTGAGAATTCTATACAAGTTAATAAGCCACGATACTGTAGTGAACTACAAAATATCCAGAGAAGAATATGGAGTATTGTTCAATGAATGAATGAAGAGAAAAAGAGGTATTCTGCAAATTAGGATGACTTAAGCTTAAAATTATTGCTCAAACTTTATAAAATGATGAGGCTATACATAGAGATTTCTTAATTAAGTCTCAAAAATTAATATCAATGGGAATGATGGAAAAATGAAAAAGAAGGCACATTTTTAGGACCAATAAAGGAAGTAATTGCTTTACAAAGTGGCTTTTTACCCTACAGGTTGAATGGTTCAAATGATGTCATGGAGAGCTAGTTATCATTATATTGGGAGGCAAAGGATATCTGGGATATGTATTAGTTTACTATGATTGTATAACAAAGTATTTTAGAGTTCAGCAGCTTAACACAAAGATTTCTGAGTGTCAGGAATCTGGCATCACCTAACTGGGTCCTTTGGCTTTGGTTCCTCCCAGAGCTGCATGTCCCTCCAAGCCCCACAGCAGTGTGGCAGATTTGGTTCCTGGAGGGTCTTGGGTCTGGGGACCTCAGCTCCTTGCTGTTGTTGGCCAGAATCTTCCCTTAGCTGCTTCCCTCTGGGACCTCTCTGTAGGGCAGCTCATAACAGGGTCACTGCTTCCATCAGAGAGAGCAAGTCAGAGAAGGAGTCTTCATGTAACTCCTTCTCAGCAGTGACGTCCCTCATTTTTGCAATTTCCTGTCCATTAGAAACCCTGTTACTAAATCTAGGCCATGTTCAAGGGGAGGGAATTTCACAGTATGAATTCAAAGGGTGGGGCTTCCTGGGAGCCACCTTAGAGCTGCCTTCCACAGGGTATGTCTGTATCCTTTTAAAATTGACCCCAGAGGGCGGTGCCTGTGGCTCAGTGAGTAGGGCTCCAGCCCCACATACTGAGGGTGGTGGGTTCGAACCCAGCTCCAGCCAAACTACAACAGCAACAAACAAATAAATAAATAAAATTGACCCCATAAAGGGTATTTGAAGGGGGAACTCCTTTTTGTTGCTGTCAGAAACCCAGGCAGGGATTGAATGGTGTCTTGGTCTGAATGATTATGGTGCTAAGATTATTTCTACCTTGCTTTTTTTTTTTGGAATTGTGATCTGTGATCTAATATAAACCAAGTCTTTCATTCCTCTTATCATAAATAATACTACATGGGCTTTAAAGTTTTGTTTTCTAGTCGGCCCTGAAAGCTAACTTTATACAATACCTTTGCTGTGGGAATTTTGCTGACTTGAGACTGTGCAGACAAGTCTGCTCACATGGGCTTTGAGCGATTCCCTCTGATGCCAGAAATCCCACTGTTTCAATTAAAGGAGTAACTTTTTGCAAAGAATTAGTATGGCTGAATAGACATATTATAGATTATATTAATCTGTATAAAATAATTCAAATAATGTAAATGAATCTATTTTAAGAAATTCAGTTCCTTTTTTTTAGGCCAACTGTGCAAAAACTTAACACAGAAGGTTCTTTTTGGGAAAACTCTGGGTCAAAGAACTAAATCCAACCAGTTCCTGTATTATGAAGGTCAGAGAATGGGAGAGAGAATCTTGGCAAGAAAGAGAGGCGGAGTTTGTGAAATGCAGTTGAGCACATAGTTATGAATGGGGCTCCTATTGTGTCTCCCAAGGAAAGTTCCTGTAATATCATATTCCTTTTTTAAGGAAGGAGAAAATGCATACACATCTTGTGCTGTGCTTACTTTGTCTGTCCTACCTATCAAAATAAACAAAGCGAAAAAAAGCCTTCCCTTGGTGATGGGCTTGTTTAGAAATATTATCTTCAAAGAGCTTTTTATGTGAGCCAAGCTGTTCTCTGTATTGGAGAGTCTAGGGCAGTTTTGTATGTGCCCTGGAAAAAAAAACAAAACATGGGTGTGATTCCTTTTCTGTTAATGTTTACAACTCAGACACCAAAAGGACACCTTGTCGATTAAATTGAGTCTTAAGCCGTGGCCTTGCTTAGCAGTGAGAGAATCAGGTTAGAGAGGACAAATAACTTCAAATGTGTAAGCAAGTGAGAACCTTGAGTGTGGGTTTGCTTAGTTATTTGTGGTTAGTTAAAAAAAAACTTACGAGACCGGGGAATACGTTAGAGAATGAACTGGATTTCCTCCCGTGCTTTGACCTCACTGTCTTTATGCCTAAGGAGCTACCCATAGATGTGCTTGTAAGCAATGCTAATAAAAACTTGAAATTTCAAAAGAAATATCTTTCTTGGTAATTAAGCCCTGAAGTGACCTGTTGTTGCCCTGTACAAAATATTAATGGGGCCTGGTGGGTCATACCTGTAATCCTAGCACTCTGGGAGGCTGAGGCAGGTGGATTACCTGAGTTCAGGAGTTCAAGACCAGCCTGAGCAAGAGTGAGACCCATCTCTCCTAAAAATAGAGAAACAAGCTGGGTGTTGTGGCTGGTGCCTCTAGT